>PVIJ01005938.1:0-97736 GCA_004024925.1 Scalopus aquaticus | reverse complement strand
TGTCTCTCTCCTATTTGGTTTCCTTATAGTCCTGTTATAAGTGAAACCATTTGATATTTTCTCTTTCTTTCTGGCTTATTTCACTGAGTATGATCCCCTCTAATTCCATCCATGTCACTGCAAATTGCATGTGTTTATCTTCTTTCCATGCTGAATAGTATTCCATTGTGTATATGTACCACATCTTCTTGATCCAATCATCTATTTTTGGACATCTGGGTTGCTTCCATATCTTTGCTATTGTGCACAGTGCCGCAATGAACATACGGGTGCATGTATCCTTTTGAATTAGCGTTTTTGTGTCCTTTGGGTAGATTCCCAAAAGTGGTATTGCTGGGTCATATGGAAGTTCCATTTTTAGCAATTTGAGGAACCGCCATACAGCTTTCCATAATGGCTGGACCAGTTCGCATTTCCACCAGCAGTGTAGAAGAGTTCCTTTTTCTCCACATCATTTCCAGCATTTGTTGTTGCCTATATTTTTAATGTGCCTCTCATCTTACAAGGACATCAGTCATTCTGGGAGTAAAAACCTTCCCTACTCCAGTATGACCTCCTCCTCACCTAACTAATTATATCCTCAATGATCCTCATTCCAAATAAGGTCACCTTCTGAGGTTAAGGGGGCCAGAACTTCAACATATCTTTCTGGGGAGACACAATTTAACCCAGAACACCATCATCCACCTGTTTGCTCTCGGATTCACTTCCTGTCTTTCAGACAACTAACACCCACAATCTACATTTTTCCACACTCCCTTGTCAAACTGGTTTCTGGATAATTTTGACTGATGGGAATTACTGGGAAGAAATTGGCAGATAGGAGGAAGGGAGAAGCCAGAACATTTTATGCCCTCTTCTCTGCTTTGGACAGTCCCTCCATCAGTAGCTGGATCTACTCCATAAATTCAGTTCCTACCTGGGGCCTCGTTTCGTTGGGGCAACCCTCTTCTGGAGTTGCAACACCCTGCAAGGGAAGCCTGAGCTGCTAGACTCTGGGAACCCCACCCCCTAGCACATCTCTAGTTCTAAAATCTGAGTTCCTTCATCTTCCTGTTTGCTTTGTCAGCTCTTTCAAAACCTTTGTAATTAAGTCTCTAATAAAATTCCCTCTATTGAACTACCTGGCATGGGCTCCTGTTTTCCAGACAGAACCTCTGACTGGCATAAGCTGCAAGAGATGCCAGCTCTGAGTCAAAGGGTAGAGAACAGAAGTGGACCTGGGGAAGACATCAGTATAACTGTTGAAAGAGCAGCCAGTGGGCTAGATGGGCGCACACCAGTCTTCACCTCCCCTACCCTCCCAGCAAGACAATAGGGAAGGTGATCCAGAGCTGAACCAGCCTTCTCAGACATGCCTGTTGCTACCTGCACTTCCAGGGAGCAAATTCCAAGGAGATGGTCAGACAAAGACTAAAGTCCTCAAAACACAACTACAGATGTGGGGTGCACCACTGAGCTTGGGGCTCTGTTTGTAGTGGGCATGTGGTAGGAAAATATTATCCAAATTACAGTCCAATTAAGAGGACCTTAGTCATCTGCTCCTAAATCTCCAAGTTACCCCATTCCTCCTGGAGCTAGACAGACACAATGGGAGGGACTCAGGACAAAGAGAGTAGGTAAAGGAAAATGGAGAAGAACCTCCTGGGCAGTTTAGCCAACTTCTGACACCAACATTGCCAAAATTTTTAGATGAATGCTAATTATAGGTGTAATGGAGGTAGGAGGAATTCACCATAAGCCCTATAAATACTTGGATTCCATATTCTGTGTCCAGTGTATATCTGGAAAACTGAAGAGGAAGACCTAACAGAAATCTTCTGTGAAAGGGTGAGTCTAAGAGTTGAAAGAATGAGACAGACAAGTCTGATGAAGGGATTGAGGAGAAAGGTGTTTCTGAGTGTAGTGCTGTGTTCTCACTAGAATTATCGGCGGGCTGTGCCCAGCAAAAGCAGAAGTAATTCCCAATTATGGGTGGTCTCCAGTGGCCTCAGACACGCTCAGCAGCTTTCATGTCCAGGCTGAGCAGGAAGGAATCCCTGGCAGAATCAGTAGCTCCCATGGAGGCAGCTGGCACTACGAAGAGGGGAAAGTGGGGGCTGCCCTGTGACCGCCACGAAGGGCCAGACTTGCTCATTACTGCAAGGAGGTGTCCTGGAGGGAACCCCCTGGTAATGCTGGGAGGGATTTTCACAGGGCCTATACCAGTGGGCAGCAAAAATACATAGTGAAACATGGGAGGTTAGTTACTATGATCACAACTACACTTTACTCATAGGTTACAGTGGCTTTGGGAAACTCCAGAACATGAATAAGTTATATGTAACAGTCATTTTTTTGACTGCATTATTATTTTTTTTTTTTTACATACAAGCTGGGGTACAGGCCAGAGGCATGGGGCGGCGAGAGGGTTCACCAGAGACAGAGTGGGGAGCAGAACAGGCAGATCAGAAGTACACTGCTGAGGGGAGCAGCGGGCGAGGCAGGAGAGGTCTGCCGCACCATGTGGGATTCTCCCTGGCGGGGTGTCAAACTCGCGACGCCGCTGCCGACAGCTCCACAGCGCAGCGCTCAACCGCTGCGCCACCGGGGAGGCCCCTTTTGACTGCATTATTAAAGGAAAACAGTCTTGGTTTCTTTTCAGAAGCCTATTATTGTAGCTAATGGTCCACAATGATGACTTAATGTAAAGATCTCTTGAAATTTCTACAGATGGACCAAATATACCATGGTAAACCTTTGCCTAGACAACTCTTAGAAACAGTCTTATCTCATTCCAATGTTTGCTATTTGTAAAAGGCCTTGATTTTCTTGATAAAGCACTTGAATTGTATATGTCAGGCTTTGCTATAGTAATAACAAAACCCAGAAATCTCAATGGTTTAGCACAATAAAATTTTATTTCTTGATCACATAATGCCTCATGTGAATTGGGTGACCCTTCTCCATCATAAATATATGCCAACCAGAAGGGAAAAAGAGAGCAAGATTTTGGGCAATGGTTTTAAGTGACAGGCTGAAAAATGACTTAACTCACTTCTGTCCATTTTCCCTTTGTCCAGAATTAGTCTGTGAGTGCACTGGCATGTGAGTGACAGAAAGTAAAGGAGCACCCAAATACTGGACGAGCTCTAAGACTCTAACCACATCTTTAAACTACCATTTCTCTGATTAATTACCTTATTTAAATTGCAGTTATTAAATATGTTTACTTGTCACCCCCTCCAGGGATCAAATGAGTCCAGAAAGGGGAAATTTATCAAATCACCTTGTACTCTTGAAATATTTTACAATTTTGCCTGTCAATGAAGCAGGAAAAAAAGAATATATTTTAAAAGGAGAGATATGTTCATCAATGTTTTAAAAAATTAAAACCAGGCACCAGATACCTCTTCTTCTGAGCCATCTCCATGTGATTTGTCCAGGAATGAGTTAAATGCTTGCCGTATATTTGCCACGGAGACAGAGCCGCCTTTATGTTCCCAGCAACATCTCCGGCAGCTGCCAACACTGGAACCTATTTGTTTTATTGAGAAGAGGGATTGTTGGCTGGAACACAAGTGTTCCCCATTACTCTTTCTGGAAAAAGCTATGGGAACTTTTAACTTTTCTCTGGAGAGCTCCCAAAGTCTATTGGGGAGCCATGAATTTGACATCTCTTTCCCACCCTGTAGAGCCCACCCTGGTCTCCACTGGGGGCAGCAATGGCTAGTGGTCCCGAATGCAAGCTCCTCTGTGTTCAATAGACGTGCTAAAGCAACTGCCTCTGCAAGCTAAAACAGCCAACTGGCCTGGCCTGGAATACTAAATGCAGCTGGAGTCTGACGGTACTGAGCCATATAACAAGAGGCAAGGCCACCTTTCTGGGTTAACTCTGTTCTGCAGAATCATCCAAGGACCAAAGAGATCCCATCTCTGCCCTTCACCTTTGGGTCCAAAGTTGGTTCTCTTGGGCACAAAGTGTTTTCCTTGAAGGACAATTCTAGATGTCCAAATAAGAAAGAAAGGCATGTCCAAGTCTACCGTTTCCTAAAGTTGAGTGGCGTCTTTACAACTTACCCCGGATGTTAATCTTCTGTGTTGCTTCCCTTGGGCTCAGGACATGAGCTGCTTCCTCCCAATTGACAGAAAACAGAGAACCTAGGGTGAGAAATCTCCCAATTCTTTGTACACACTGCCCACAATTTTTTGTCTCAGTCTGTTCTGCTTCCTGTCCTAATTGCCCACCATCACCTGATTTGCACCGTCACCTCGCCACAGAAACTGCTCTGGCTGCTGCTGACGTCCTAGTCCAAAGAGCACGTTTCAGTCCTTAGCAACTCTGACCTTTCCTTGGTTCCTCTGATCTTTCCTTAGCAGTGAATACTGCTGTTCACCATTCCCTGACCTTCTACCGTGCTGGTTTCTAGTCCCACCAAATTTCTGGTTCTCCCACCAAATCCCCTTAATGCCTCCCTCCTGAATGCTGGTGCTCCCCCAGCTCCCGCCCTTAGTGCTCCTCTAACCCAGCCAATAAGACTGTCTCAAACCTAAGTGCTGAAGGAAGAACTTAGTGGAAATGCTAAAGCAAATCATTTCCTCAGTCTAAAAGGGTCACTGAGGCTGGCACAGGAAGAATAGGATGAATCAGATCCTAGGACCTGTGCTCTGGTTCTCATGCAATGACCCAACATCTACCCCTGCACTCAACCGAATAAACCAACTCAGTCAGGACAGCTTTCTTGCCCTCAAGGCCAAAAAATCCCAAGGACAGGGGAATCTATCTTTTTTAGGTCTTTTGCATGTGCTCCCTTCTCTTCTATAGGGTCACCAGCCAAGTTCCAACTTTCATCATCTCTCACGCAGACTGTGGACAGTACATTGGCATCAGTTATCCTGATTTTAGTCTCACTTCCCTCCAATCGCCTCGGGATCATGCTTCCAGAATATCTTTGAAAAATTCTATTTGCTCATATCATTCTCCATTCAAATCCCTTGAGTAGTTTCCGTCATCTCCTTACAAGGCTCTTCATGAGGAGGCACTGTGTCTTCTCCTACATGTCTGTACTACTCAGATTCCAAAATGAATAATCATCTTAGAATCTTCTCAGATGCTCACACTTTATCACACCTCCAGAGCAATAGCCCTGAGCAATCCTTTCTAATATTATGATGATGGTTTTGTGTGCTCTGTTTGTCGTTCACCTTACATACTGTAGACCTTGCACAAAAAGTATATTGACTTCAATGCCTAATGGGCATCTCAAATTTAACATGTCCAGAACAGAATTTCATGTCAAACCTGCTTTTTCCTAGTTCTCTCCATCTCCATTGCTTAGGCCAAAAACCTAAGAGGCAATTAAGAGTCCTCTCCCTTTCCTACATGTTTACATATCTGTCATATGTTCATCTGTCAACTCTGTATCCAAAATACATCCCCAAGCCGTCCACTTCCCTCCTTGCCATGACTGTCTCCAGAGTCCCCATCACCAGTCTCTAGAATATTGTAAAAGCTTCCCAGCCATCCTTTCTCACATCCAGTCATCCAGTTTTGCCCTCTTAGAATCTATTCTCCAAACTGCAACTAGCGTGACCATTTAAGAACATAAATGGTATCAGTTCACCCCCATTTAAAATCCTCCAAAGGGGGCCTCCCTGGTGGTGCAAAGGGTTAAGCACAGCACTGTGGAGCTGTCAGCAGCTGCAACATGAGTTCGATGCCCAGCGGGAGAGATTTGCACATGGCCCAGCAGCCTCGCCTGCTGCTCCCCTCAGCAGTGTATTTCCATCGATCTGCCTGTTCTGTCTCTGGTGAACCCTCTCACCGCCCCACGCCTCTGGCCTGCATCCCAGCTTGTATGCATAAATAAATATTTTTTAAAAAATAAAATAAAATCCTCCTAAGGCCTCCTTGAATCTCACCATAGAACTTGAACCCTTTCGGAGCCCTGTATGAAGCAGCCACGCCCTCCTTTCTGACCTCCTGGGTGCACCTTTCTCTCCTTCACCAACTGTTTTCCAGCCACACTGGGCTTTTGTCCATCCCCCAAATGCACCAACCTCAACCTTAATCCCTTCTCAGGGCTTTACCAGGGCTGCTTCCTCTGCGGGAGATGCCCTGCTCTCAGCGGCTAACTCCTTCCTGACACTGGGTGCCAGCTCAGATGGCACATTTTCAGAAGCGCCTTCCTCGACCTCCCAGCCAAAAGTGGCCTCCCTTGCACCCGTCTGGTTTTGTGGTTATTGCTGCTGTTTATTCAAGTTTGCATTTAATTTCTATTTACAGTCATTCAATCCAAAACCAGAAATCTTAATACAGCAAACTAAATAAAAAATGAAAACGCAGAAAAGGTGTTACCCTCATAACATCACCCTGCTATGTTTGTATTATGACTCTAATCACTGCCTGGCTTGTTTATTGGTAGATTTTGTTCACCAGTGAAGAGTTAAGGTCCAAGTGGGCAGAAACTTGTTTATTGCTTTATCCAGTGGTGGCATTCAAAGCATTTAACAGCAGGTCTGGCATGGAGACCAACTCATCAGGATGAACACCAGCCTTGAGGCTCTCAGATCACCTGGCTGCTAAGAAGCAGCACAGTGTCAGCACTTATTCTTATCCCCAGCATCTCAACAGAGCCTGGCTCTCAATAAAAGCCAGCTGAACATAGGAATGAATGAATCAGTAAATGGTTCTAGGTTAGTTTCATCATTCCATCAGGAGCACAAGGCATTGTGCCATTAATGAAGCGGGGTTTACATGGACACCCATCACATGCCCAGGGCTCCTGGGATTTCTTTCACCAGTTATTTCTCTCTAATTAACTTTCATCAATTCATTCTCAGTTAATTCGCTGCTGTCGCTCTTCAATTTTCTTTGGGCTAGAAACTCTGGACTTTCGCTAGAAGCTGTTGTCTTTAGAAATCCCTGACATTCACTAGTGCTGCTTCCTTACTGGACCCTTACTGAAGGGGCCCACAGGCAAACAATTGTGAGAGTGACAGTGCAATTGATATCAGAAGCCTGAGTTCAAGCTTGGGCAATATCACATATCAGTTGTGAGTTGCCAGGCAAGTTATTAACTCCTCTGAGTCTGCTTCTCCCTCTGAAAATGGGCACACTCTAATAACCTACTTCCCAGGATGATTGAATGAGATAGCACACCTCAAAGAATCTAGCCAGTCACACCTATCGCCTCCAAGGTCAACGTGTTAGTTTCGTTTTGCTCACCGCTTCCCTGCAGAGTTTCTATGAAGATCAAATGAGATAGTGGACGTACAGCTGCTCTGAAAACCAAATGTGTTGTTCCAATCATGACTGTAACACTAATAATAAATTATCCACTTTCAGACTTCATCCCCAGTTTTACTGAGACATGATTGACATATAACATGCTATTAAAGTGTTTACGGTGTACCTCATAATGATTTGATATGTATCTGTATTGCAAGGTGTTTAGCACATTAAGTTTAATTAAAATCCATCGCCCCTCATAGTTACATTTTTTTCTCTTATGATAGGAACTTTTAAGATATAATTTCTAGCAACTATCAAATCTACAATACGGTATCGTTAACTATAATCACCACAATGTACGATTACCTTGCCAGAGTTTGTTTATCTTATATCTGGAAGTTTGTACCTTTTGACCCCCTTTCCCGCATTTCCCTCACTCCCCATCCCCTGCCAATGTTCTCTGTTTCTATGAGTTACACTTTTTAAAATTCCAAGTATGAGTGAGATCACACTGTATCTATCTCTCTCTGACTTATTTCACTTAGCATAATGCCCTAGAGGTCTATCTACGTTGTCGTAAATTGTAGGATTTCCTAATAAATTATGCCAGATTTGAGAAATTGGGTGACTTTCCAAGAGTCATAGAAGATCTGGAAAGAAATTCTGAGATTTGAACTGGCAAAGCCAGTGCTTCTGCAGAGGGGCCTGTGCTGTGCTTAGCCTAGAGCCTCTCCCTGAAGACGGCTTCATTCTAGGGAAATCTGTTGATATGTCCTGCAAATCTCTAGAAGCTAAAAACAGACTGTCTACAGAGAAGGAGGGCTTTCAGCTAGCTGCAAGCATTTCTCCAACAGCAAAATATTTCTCCTACCCAAATATCTCTCCCATTATTTTAAAACTAAGCTCACCTGGGCTCTAGGCCCCTCTGACACAGAATGAGATTTCTGTCTTACTCCTCCAATTTGTCCAGCTTCTGAAATCCTGTCTCCTTCTGCCTTCACCCAACACAGGGACCACCTCACACAAAGCACAGCTGAAAAGGATCACAGGCTCACTGTACTCCTGGGGTAGTGCATGGTTATCCCAATCAATCCACACCCACCTGCACTCATGCCCCTGGCACCCCCAAGAACCTTGCCAATATCTATATAGGACCAGTTATCCTCATCCAAAGAAATGAGCATGCCCAGGAAAGCACCTGCAGAGCCTTAAATCAACAACATAATGTGCAAAGCCACTTAGAGCAAGGTTTCTTACCAACTGTCCCTATGTGATGGTTGCCTCTCATTTTACCTGGTCTTGCTAAGGTCTTGCTCAGCTAGAGACTGAGCTTGCAAATGCATTTAAATCTTTTGGGCCCTCTAAATTCACCACTTTGGAGAAATCCCTGGTCACACACTCTGGTGACCCATTTACCCAGACTTTTTGGGGAGCAGGGTAAGAATGGGCTATTCAAAATCCATGTGGCCACTTAGCAGCTACAGGAACTTGGGCAAATCTTAATTTTCCCGAGTCTCAGTTTCCTCATAGATGAAACTGATGATGATGACTATGATGGTACCTACTTCATCGTGTTTTTTATAGGGAATTGTAAGAAAATGCCAGTGACGTGCTCAGCAAAGAGCCTAGTAGATATATAGTATTGGAAAATTAATGCTAATTTTACCATTAGTATTCTTGTTTAGCCCAGGAGAATGCAGACCAAGGCCACATCCCAAATCCAGCCACACACATCCATGGACCTCTTGTCTATGTGGACTTCCACTACCGCAGCAGAGCGGAACAGTGGCAGCAGAGACAAGATGGCTGCCACACCTAAAATACTTGCTCTCTGACCTTTACAGTGATGTTTGCCAACCTTTGGTTTACCCATAACACCTCCCCTCACTGATGAGAGCAGCATAAAAACGATCGGAGACAGAGGCTGCCATTTGCCTGCCAATAGCCATTCTCCCTTCTGCAGTAATAGAAGCCTCTCCCATTTTTCACGTGCACATGATTTCCTGGAATAAAAGCTGCATTTCCCAAATACTCTTGCTACTAGCTATGGCCATATTACTGAGTCCTAGCCTGGGGGGATATAATCTGAAGTTCAACTTCTAGGAAGAAGCCTTGTAGGACTTCCCTCTCCTCTTGACCTGCAGTCCAGAATGCAGGCGTGGATCCTAACGCTGGAGCTAGAACAACTGCCCCAGACCCTGGCCTTACCTTGAAAATGGAGGCCGTGCCTGGCAATGCTACAAAACTAAAGGAACCTGAGACCCAGTGGCTGCAGAACCACATGTAAACCCAGTACACATCGCAAGTCGCTTATCTGGAATTTTCTCTACTCTTTAATAAATCTGGTCCTAACAATACACTCGCCAAACCCATTTAGAAGACTAGAAAGCTTATCATTCGCCCTCTATGGCATCTTTTTTGTACACTCCCCAAAAACCTCTTTAGTAAATTTGGTACTTGAGTAAATTGGTTCTTGGCCACACAGAACTCACATTCTTGCCAAAAGAACTCTGCACATGTTTTATACTTATTCAGAAAGAAAGATTAATGCTCGTTCAGGGGGAAAAATATTTATTAAAATGCTTATTTGGGAAAAAAGGTTAGCTAGGAATCAAAGTTTAAAAGAAGATTAAGAAGAAGAACAGAGTGACGTTCAGCCTGAAAAGAGCATCCAAGTCCTGTGTCTATTCAAGTTCAAGTGGGGCCTCTGGCCTGTGCAAGCAGAGGTTAAAAAACGGGCTCACACTCCCAGGAGGAGCTGGGCACCTCGAGACA
This sequence comes from Scalopus aquaticus, assembly GCA_004024925.1. NCBI lineage: Eukaryota > Metazoa > Chordata > Mammalia > Eulipotyphla > Talpidae > Scalopus > Scalopus aquaticus. Next base: position 87,748 of record PVIJ01005938.1, on the reverse strand, counting down.
ACATTCAGAGCTGGTGAGGGAGGGCAGGGAGGGAATAAGGACAAAGGACACTGCTTTCGCGTCCTTGCCAATGAGAAGAATGAGGCTCAGAGAAGTTAGCTCTGCAAGTTCACACAGCTGGTAAAGATCTGAGCCCCGCCTGTCTGCCTCCTGGTGCACCCTCTTAACCACCGGGCTCTCCCAGCAAGGCAGACTCGAGACTGTCTGCTTCTCCGAGCAAGCCCACCAAGAATGCGTGGAAGGCAGGAAGCAGCCAATGTTTCTGGGAAAAGGATCGACTGCGATCTTGTGTCCTAAGCCTGTTTGGTGAACTTCAGTAGAGAGGCCTGGGAAATGCACACTAATGAGTAAAGAAGGGAAACCTAGTACTTTTTAAAATGCCATTAAAATCCCTGACTGCAAAGGAAAGAGACCACGAGTAGGCTGCCAGCAAAAACCAGATTTAGAAAAGAGCTGGGTCCAGGAAATTTGTGAACTTTCTTTTTGGTTCGCTCATCTTTGCTTTATAAGCCTTTCATTGTAACTTGCTCAGTTACTAATTACAACAGTCCCTGGGGAGGGTTGGGAATGTGGGTGGGGGTGACAGTGACAGCCAGAGAGGTGAAAAGGGGCCATAGAGGCTCCCCAGTTAGAAAATCTCTTTTCCAGTGACACCACCATTTGCCATAATGGTACCAGATCTGTTTCCAAAGTTAACCTTTGTTTTCCTAAGTATGGCATAGTGTGTGTGTGTGTGTGTGTGTGTGTGTGTAATTAACACACAACCATCTATTGAGCACTTCCCATGTGGAGGCACTGCGTCAGGTACAAGTATACCTGATAACTGTATGTGCTGTTCTCCCATTTTACTGATAGGGAAGCTGAGGTAACTACTGAGATTTGCCCAGATTTCACAGCTAAGTGAAAGTGACTCTGCTAAGACTCCAACTGAGTTTCTAGTCACTTAAAACCTACCTCTTCGGTCACTTTCCTTTCAATGGAAAGCTGGAAAATAGATTTAGGGCCAGTAAGTGGAAGGGGTACCTTTTAAAGGTTGCCTACTACCGTATGTTGCCTTTATTTTCAAAAAGCAGGCTGAACCTTAGCAGCAGCACCCCAGAAGCAGTTGTCTTTGTTTCTTAGAGACTCTTAGAATGTCCTCATTCCCCAAATTTTTCTTTTATTTTGGTGGTTTCCCTGTGTATTTCCAATAAACCTGAGAATCCCAAGAGATTCTTTCTGTCACCTGTAAACTTCAGTTATCAATTTTTGTTTTTAAATCTCTGACCCCTTGACACTCTTAAAGACTGTTGTGGCCCCCAAAGAGCTTTTGTTTATGATGGTAATATCTATTGATATTTACCATCTTAGAATTTAAAACTGGAAAAATGTAAACTATTATAATTACATGTTATATATACATAAATAAAAAATATATTTTATATTTTAACATTGAAAAAATAATAAAAACCCATGACGTATTGACATAGAAACATTTTCAGGAAGACTGATTTTTTTAAATGGGTAAGAAATTAACATTTTCACAAGTCTCTTTAATGGCTGGCTTAATGGAACACAGCTGGGTTTTCACACGCTCTTTTGTCTTTGATATGTTGTGATAGGTTGTTGTGACTGAATTATGTAAAGAAGATCTAGCTCTACACAGATATGTAGTTGGAAAAGGTAGCGATATTTTCATAACCTTTTTAAATAACTATGGGTATTCCTTTTGATACCAGAACAAAGTCAACCAGTGGTGATTTCTTTTTAAAAAAGCTAGCTGCACGTTGAATCTGAATCTATCATCAATAAAATTTTCAGACTCTGTTAGTCTACACTCCATTGTACTGGTTCTCAATACGAACTCAAGTGTGATTTGGAAACATCATGCATTGCTCATTTGAAAACTTACTGGGCTATTCAGATCTTACAGACATAGGCACATTTCAATGTATGAGATCCCCAGACACGCAATTCCATGTGTGAATGTTGCTACAAAGGTCATCAGAAAAATCCTGGAGTTTGGGCAATCTGTCAAGCCATGGTGGAAAGTTCAAGATTTTTATACACCTAAATAATTTCACTTGAAATCTTGAACTTTATCATTGGCAACAAATACTGTCAATTATTTTCCTTGAAATGGTAGTTTGTTTAATTTATTTTCAATAAATATCGAAACATTGGCCATATATCCACATTCGAATAACCAGCTTGCCTATTGGGATTCTTTTGAGTAAAAATGACATTTCATAGGGGGGAAATAGCATCAGCCAGTTAAGCTCCCATCTCAGACAATTACACAGGTGTCTTTCCTCGAGATCACCATGACACTATGTGTGCCTCAGAAGGGATCTGTGTGTACTTCCATGTTGTCAAAATATGAAAAAGAGCTATAATCCAGAATCAAGATTAATGCATTAATGGTTTTTACTGCCTCATAAGAACATTCTTAAGTGAAACTAACATATTTTACAAGCAAGTGAATCACAGTGAAAAAACAGTGGCTCTGCTAGACTTAAGGTATCAGCAGTTTTACCCACCATTACTGCATCATTAGTGCAAAAGTCAACCCAGTGAAAAAGGCAAATAACATCTCTGTGTTATAGAAATAGTTTTGACCTCACAAGGCTCCCTTAAAAGGCTGGGCGAAGCCCCCAATGTCCACATGAATTTCCCTTAAAGGGTTGGAGGGCTCCAGGGTCACCTAGCAAGAACCCCCCATGTCCTCCTTTCTCTGGGCCTTCCCACCCCTGCCTCAAAATGAAACGACACACTTGATATTCCAACATTTTCTCACTGCTTAAAAGTCTCTCCATTTGTTTTAGGGAGGAGGGACTAAAAAAATTATTGATAAGTTTAAGTAGTATAGGTCCTGCCAGCTAACAAATCCTGGGAGGAAATTGATTCCCTTAATTGATTCCCTTAAAGGGCTGGAGGGCCCCAGGGTCTAAAGGTCTCACTTTGAGAGCACTGCTGCATCTCACCTAGCAAGAGCCCCCCAGGAGACAATTGATTCCCTGATTATCTGAGGGCTGACATTCAGAAATGCCATTATTCCAACGCTTGATTTCTATTCCTACTACCAGATTTGGGGAAAGTTACTCACCCCCTCTTGGCCACATGACTATATAGGACAGTTGCTCTTTTTGAAAATAAGAAACTCATGGATGGTTAGAAGTATTACCCTTCCTTTTCTTGATACCTAGCACAATGTAGTGATGTACCCCTAAAACGCCCCTTCTCCCCCAACACACAAAAGCACACCCGCACCTCAGGTTCTATATATTAGGAAAACTATTTTGCAAGGATCACTTTTTCTATAAATACTTATGACATCTGTTAGGAACATACAATTAATGAGCAAAGTTAACAAGAAGATCGAGAGCAGTACAGCTCTATCTTTCCGTTGGATGGCGATCACTGCCCTTCTATTCATTATTTTCTCCATCAATCTCATTTGCTGAACCAAATCAATAAGGAAAAAAATTAATTTTTGCTGAGTAGCAAAAATCATGCAACATAAATTATAAATTCAAGTCGATGTTATCAGTAGAAAAAGGACTATTTCAATACGAAAAGCTCTTGGGGATGACAATGGCGGTCCATTCACTCTGTTTTAGTACAGAAAATAGAGCCTGTTCTGCTTCTGATCTGGAACTTGGTTGTCAGAACTTTCTTACCTATCAATGAGAACAGCATCTCAGATGGTCTTTTCTTGTACCAGCTTCCCTTCGTTTTACTCTGCAGAGGCTGTGCAACTAAAGAAAACTTAAAACAACTATTCTCTAAGACTCATCCAGCCTTCACACGTAATGGTTCTAGAATCCCCATTAGTTTCCAAATTGGAACCTATGTGTCTAGCTGTTGCCTGTCTTGCCAATTTATAAAGTTTGGTCCAGATTCTCTGCCCCCATCCTAATCCACTGGAAAATGCTTTCCATTTGTTACACAAACTTGGATGATTAGAAACGATAATTCTCTTAGCTCAAATCTTCACCATCCAGGCTTTCCGTGGTATAGAGGATTAAATGCTTGATAGAGTGATCCTATCATTTTAGGCAGTTATTCTGATGTTGTTTCAGCTGCTTATGTCAAACAGTATCAAATTGTGTCATTATTTGAGAACTCAATTTAGTGAAGTTTCAATTTTCTTGCATAATACCATGTCTAGTTTAAACCTTCAAGGTTATACTTTAAATGCATCCGTAGCTGAGACTGAATGCAAATATCCTTCTGCCTGACTACACAAAACCCCTTCAGAAAAAGGAAAAAAAAAAACTTGTAGGGAATGTCATAAATAATTTTACTTAAGTGAATGCTGAAATTAGGCACCACATTGCCTGGCTCCCAGTAACCTATTTACAGCCAGATATGTCGAGTGCCCACTGGCCAAAGCCTTGCCTTTTCAGAAATGGAAAGCAGGAAAAACAATATGATCTTCTTTTAAAGTGGCATTTGGACCCATCCCCAAAGTTAAATATACCTAGACAGTTCTCCGTGCAGTAACTACAGCTGACCTTGGAAGAAAATGATGTTAATAGCAGCCCGTGAGCTGGGAAGGTGATAATGAACGAGATGTAATCATGTATTTCTGGCACACACTTTGGATGGTACAAGAAGCTAATTGCATTTAAGTATTACCTTACAATATGGTGACCCAATTATTTTGGGTGATAACCAAAGTCGCACTTTTTGAAAGAGATACATGATTTGTTGCAAAAATTCATTCAGGTTGCTCTCTGACACTCCCCCAAATCCCTCCTGGATGAAGTCAAGTTGCAGGCACTTTTCCCACAAATCCTCCTTTCTGTTCTGTCAAAGGCTGATATGCACCTTGCTGGTTCCTGGGCTGAACTCTGAAATGATGAATCCTGTTTTCTCTCTGCTCCTGGCAGCCCTTGGGTTCGTGTAACTTGCGGCACCACTTACTATGGGTCTCGCTCAGATTGAAAGAAGGAAACATTCATCTTGCTAGAGTGTGGTGCCAGCCCACAGTTCCACAAGGGGTAAGGGAGAACACAAATGTCTCAAAGAACAAAAGAACAGCAGGAAGAGACTCGTCTTCCCATGGCAGGGGAACAGTATGATTTGCTTTGCCTGTTCAAACCACAGACAGGTTGATACATAGATTAATGCTGCCCTACAAACCTCTATGTGGGAGTTAAGCAGGCTCTTGAAAAGGAATTAAGGTATTTTCCCCTACATACATAATTTTTTAAAGAAAGTGTCAGTGTAATTGATATCTTACGATGCTCTTTGGCCATTTTTCAGTTCTCTGTAGACAAAGGAAGTTGGGATGAATTGGTCTCTTTCTGGAATTTGTTCTTCACCAAGTGCTTATAATTTCTATGAATACTTTTTCAAACCTGGCATCTTTAACTAACATATGTTTATAGTCTCAATGAGCTGCATATGTGACAGCCCACCAGAGCTACAAGAGAAAAGCACTGTCCCTGCCTTTGTGAGTGTACATGATGGACAATGGAAATGGTGTTTGTAAAACTCTGGACAAGCTGCCCATGAAGTTACAAATCATTTGAAAAATTAGAAATAACAACCTGAGAGGTTGCTCCTAGATCTTCAAAATCCATCTGTGTTTTAAAGCTTTACCATCATGAAATCCAACGTATATGCCACATAATTGGAAGGGAAAAGAATAAGGACCTATTAATGAAAAGGAAAGGTGAGACTCAATGTCCAGAAGGAACTTATTAGAATTTGTCAGATGCCAAATGTACGTCAGGGTATTTTGACATGACCCAAGGGACACCAGGACGAGTGAGGAATAAGGCAAATGCCTTCCTGAAGTCGGTGGGCAGCTAAGAGCAGGGGTCCAGTATGGGGTTAAGGGCGATGCCTTTAGGCTTTTCACTTCTTGTGGCTCAATCACCCATTAGAATAGTCATGGGAATTTTATTTGTCCCCTCACTAAGGACAGAAAACATCATTTTTAAATTGAAAGGGCCTTTTACCCCAAATAAACTTCACTTTCTATAAAAATCACCAGGCAGCCAGCAAAAAGCAAGACATTCTCCCTGCTGGAGCGTGTGAATAAAAAAGGACATTTCGCTACTAGGGAGGGGCACTGCTTCAAGAATTGGGAGAAAACAGCAGAGCATTTCAAGTATTCCAAAAACAAGCAGAATTTGAGAAGCCAAATATTAAATCAAGAACCCAAGATCAAGGCATTAAATGTTCAAGGAGGATAAGCAGGGAAAACAAGCAGGCACGAGGCCCAGGGCAGCCGCTGAGGTGAAAGGGGCTCTTGACCTGTTGAGACCTTTCCTCTCAGAGGCGCCAATGTCAGCAGGGGACGGAGCCAACCAAGGACAGGAGCCGCCGATGAAGCCCACAAGAGCAAACCAGAAGGAGAGGACAGGAGTCTTCCCATTTACATCTTGTGTCTTTCTTAGACACGAGACAATAAGGTCCCCAGTTCCGGCCGCCTGCAGTCAAGCCTGTTGTTCAGCACAGCATGCAGACCTGGCTCTGGACACGCTCACCGGCCTGGGGACACCGGAAGTGCTTCCAGCCAAGGCCCGACGTGGCTGTGAAGGGAACTTGAGGACCCATCTGCCTCCATTTCCTGTGGCTCCAAAGAACACAGTCCCATTAGTCATTGGACATGAGAGTGTGCGTGCGTGTGTGTGTGTGTGTGCTCGTGTGTGCATGGGCGTGAGTATGTGCTTGCATAAGCCCCATCTCTGACACCCGCGAGCCTTTTCCGCCCCTGTCCCTGCCTCCTCAGGCCTCTGCTGGGTCCTGCTCGCACGCGGTCCTGCACTACTTACGGTAACTTTTAGAAGTATGCAAACACATTTGCTGATTTTCCCAGGTAAAACCTGTTTTAGCCAATGTTTTCTTAATGGAGTGCCTCTAGAACAAGTCAGAAAGCAGAGAGATGTGAAGACAGGGAGATTTTGACCTTTCAATTCCCACCATTAGCACTGCTTTGGTAAAACAGAAAGTATGAAAACAAATGCACTGGTGTTTTTCTGATACTTGAGTGCCTCCCTCCCTGTGTGAATGGTTTCAGCTACCACATTCAATAAGGCCACCTTTTTGAAAAACAAAACGCCAACTAGATAAGCTGCCTGCACCCAGACCCACATTTATAAACTATACAAGATAACAAACTGCTTAGAGCTCAAAAATACTTGCTGAATGATTGACTGACTGAATGAATCAATGAATCAATGAATCAATGAATCAATGAAGGGAGGGAAGGGCTTATTCAATTTTTAAGACTTCTTTGTTTCTCAGTAAGATTTATTTCAAAATTCTGTGGAAAATTCTCATTTCAAGAGAAATTATTTAGCATCCTCTCCTCTGACCCAAGAGCCCCTTACATAGTTTTTTCAGGAACATACATATTATGGAAAACAAGCCTCAGCGTTAGAACTTGAGAGGTGTTTGTTTTCCTTCTCATGTTATCTGAATGACAGAAATTGGACATGGTAAGCAAGTTCTTCCATCTTTTCCCGTACACAACCAAGTATTATATCCAGGGTCATTTTCTTTTCAAGGACACTCTTTCCTTTGCTCCAGAAAACTTGGCTAGTCCTGAACACAAATCTACCTGGTAATGAAAACAGGAAAAATGAGCAACACTTGCTTGTGAGAACTCTAGCTCCTGGCTGTCCCAGTCCAGGCAGGAGGAGGGCCCTGAAACACTAGATACCGGCTGGAAGAGAGAGGGCATCAGGTTACCACAACCAGCAGACAAGGCAAATTCCCCTGATGCCAGGCGCCGCCTGAGGGTGCGGGGAGGAGGCACTTCAGGGCATTCCTTCAAGGCATTGGCTTCTGTGTGATGTCACTGGGGGTGAGGCCAGAGCTCCCTGCCCTCCACTTCTATGAAACCACAACTGCAGGAGAAGGACGCCACCCCAGGAGTCTTCTCTGGAACTGGGGTACGTTAAGAGCCCTGTGGACTGTCCTTCCTAAAAGTCCAGAGAGCTGCTAACACACCGAAGTGTCCAGAATGAAACCGAGGCAATGACTTTTTTTAATGTGGCATTTGCTTTTAAAGTATCTAGAGGACCAGAGGGGACATCTTGATATTTGTTATCACAGAGTGATGGAGCCATAAGGATTCGTTGTATTATTCTCCTTCGGGGTCTGGTTGAAACATCATCGTAAAACGCTTCTCTTTTTTCATCTCTAGCATCATGGAGACAGTATACAATAACCCTCTTTCTCAGCTAGAAAAAAAGCAAATCCTACCTGTTACTGCGTGAAATATCCCAATGGTCAGCACTGCCCTATCTGATGCCCACTGTGGCAAAGCCATTAAGCCCAGCCACTGATGCAGATTAAAACAGCTACAAAAATAGACATGGCTCCAACCTTAAAAATTTAAGGAAAATAATAATTTAAAATATTTTTTAAAAGCTCTGAAATTAATCCATTTCTCCCACATGTAACATAACAACTCTTCCTTTGAATTATGCATCACTGTGACTATTTGAATTACAAATGTATGAATTATTCATTATCTGCAATGTGACTGGGTGCTTCAGTCGCAGGTGTTGAAAGCCAGCATTAAGCTGGCCAGGGATTTGGGCACCTGGGGGCCCTGGAAGGCAGATTGCCCTTCTGAACCCTCCGCCACTGGGGTGGAAGAATGGAAGGGTACCTTACACTGTACAGGCGTCGTCAACTCTGACCTCCTCCCACCATAAAACATCCCCACTGTCTCCTGGCTCCCCCGCCTGTAACAGCTGCTACCCACTGGCACCACCTACATTTTAAACCAGCTGGAGACAGAGTTCTACGTGATAAGCCTGTTATATTTGCAGAGTAAGCAGGAACACCTAATGGCTTGGCCCCCTAATGATTCTGGGGCTGGCCTCTAACAGACTACAGCAGCGTGAACTAGCAAAGCAGAGGGGAAAATAATTAAAAGAGCCTTTGTCAAAGCTCCCTCTAAATCAAGCTTTTAAAATGCTCAGTTTATAAGTCCCAAAGTGCCAATTCAATCACACTGGCCTCTAAGAACCACGGGAACCCCCAGGATAGCCAAGGCCAATTAGTCAAGCAGGAGGGGAGAATGTGTGCCTGCACCAGTGTGTGTCCGCACGTGAGCTCGTGGTGTCTGGGTGTGCCTGGGTGTGTTCAGAGAGTCAATGCAGAGGCTAAAAGAATCCCCCGGAGAGAAAACAGAGTGACTCCCCAACAGAACTGTACTCATCTTGTTTGGGAGATAGACAGAAAGGGGAGAGGACAATTAGAAGATGGTAGTAAAAGCTGACACTGATAAAGTACAGAGGGGAAAGGTGAGGACAGAGGAGAGCTTTAAACGAGTGCAACCGACAGGAGGCTTTTAACGTAATCCACAAAGTAAGCAGCCAGCCGTCTAAGACTGCACACGGAGGAGGACTAAGCAGAGGAGTCGGGAGAGACAGATAAAAGCAGCAAACACAAGAGATGCCAAAACCAAGAGAGAAGAAAAATTACGTGGTGTCAGAAACCACACACAAAAGCCAGGATGAAATTGTCAACTGTGCAAAGTAAAACTCTAAGCTGGCCATGGGCTTTTGCTAACACAGAAAATGTGTGTTTTACGTAGACAGCCCATAAACCTAAAGAAAAATCTGTAGAAGTATATAATTATTTTTAGTGGGGGATGGCAGCAGTGGGCAGACCTTGCCCCTACCCTGGACACCACGTTTCCTTCTGCGAACGGGAGACCCACCCCGCATCGGGAGGCAGAGGTGTTGTTTGGTTGCCGGGGACGCCGGGAGCCACATCAAGGCTGCATGGGCTTTGTTCCACAAGGGAAACTGGAGCCTGCCTTGAGTCAGCAGGACACAGAGCCGGGGCCTGGCAACCGGCGGCTCTGCAGAGGCACAGGGGCTTGGGCACTTCACGGGTCCTGTGGATAATCGGATTTGCCCTCTCCTGTGGGATTGGCGCAGCGAGACCCAGGTCTGAACACTGGCAAGTTCTGATCTTCGGCTTCTTGTTTCCACCCCTGGAGGACTAAAATATCATCCTTGACTCCAGCAGTGCCCTTGTAGGTTAAGTTTTCAAACCTATTTGTTAAATGTGGTTAGAAGCCTATAAACAGAATGCCGTTTGGTCTGGTAATGCTCTGGACTTAATGTTTCACTTAGGTCCATTTAAAAAACAAAGAGATTTTGAATGATAAATTATTTGGCTCAGTAGTGGCAGTCAGACTAAGTTTAATATAGCAAGATATCCGCTGAAAGCCCAATAGGGAAGACCCACTCCCAGGCCTGTCCACAGTCAGAGCATTACAGCAAGTCCATGTATCCTGAGGTTACACAAAGGGGCCCCACATTTCCTACTGGGAGATGGGTAACTTGCCACTATCCTGAAAATGGAGTGGCCGGGAAAGCTGGCGGGGGAGGATAAGTGATAGAGAAAATAATCTATAAAGTCACAAATGCCATGGTGACTCCCCAGTAAGAGAGCAACAAGGCTTCCCTGGCACAGTTATAACTGGGACCACTTAGTACAGTGGCAGATGTCAGCCATCTTGGGGTCCACGGCAAGTCTAGGTCCTGTTAAGATCCCTGCTCTGTTTCTCCATCATGAGACCCCCCCCCACTTTATGTCAAGAAAGCTATCCTGGGAGTCCACCCCAGGGAGAAGCAGTGTAACCCCCTTTCCTGCCTTAGTTGAGAGCCACCCAGAGCTCAGCAACCTGCTTTTATCTCTATGTGGGATTTGTGACACACAAAGGTCATGGCCAAGTCATTGCTCTGTCTCCTCCATTGTACTATGAGCCTCTTAAAAGCTAGAACTGTTTTTTCACCCTTGAATCACTAACATAGGACGGACCTAACACAAGAAAGCACTAGGCAACAGTTCACCAAATGACCTATGAAATTTACTTATTCCCCTACTGAAAATACCCTCAGGAAGGTCTTCCAAGATATGTTAGTCCTGCTTTCCTTTGGGAGACCACAACATAGTTGTTATTCAATTGGAAATTTCTCAAGTTCAGAAATTAACATTGATCCATATCAAATACCAGATCCTTAAAACGCTCTCCATAAAAGAGCTAATTTTTCCCCACACTTGTCCTACAACGCCCCCCACAAGGCAAAATGCCATTTAGTTAGATTTCTCAGTGCGATAGTTTCATAATTCATTTTTGAACATTCAAAAACTAAATATGGCATTTTTACATTTTTCCCAATGAAATTCCAACAATTACTTCACATTGGTTTATGAAGATATTTTTTATTCTTTTCAACAGTAATAATCTCTCATACTGCTGTCATTTATGTTTTCCTCTAAGTACTTAATAAATGTCTCTAAGTACTTAATACCCAAAACTCACCAGTAGCCTCTAGCCCAAAGCATTTCACATAGGTTTTCGATAAGATTTTTAAGATGAAATAGAAACCTATTTTCAGGCTCTCTGACAAAGCATGACTTCTCCCGCTGACATCGTAGACTTGAAAAAGAAAATAATAAAGGTAACCATTGCCACTCATGGTGTTTTAAATGAAAATGTTAAAACCATAAGCCCTTAGAGGTCATTGCTTTCTGTCAAAGTGCAAGAAGAGGGAAAGGAGTAGTGGGTGGTGAAAGGGCACAGAGGCCAGCAACCATTGCCAACCCCCATTCCCAATTAGCCCTGAGCTAACCCAACACTTTGTATGGGGAACCTTGTGCCACTATGAAAAAGATGGGTAAGTAATGTCCTTTCATAGGTGCCCACCCCCACTGTGCTTTCAGCCCAACATCCCACAGTGCCACTCATCATTTTCTTTAAAGAAGTTAGAAAAAATCCCGTGCAGTCAGGTTGCATTCTCAGCGAGCAGGGCACTGTGCTGAGATGATAATAAATTGATTTCTGCCTGGAGGGAAGTGTCTGGTGCCATTGATCTGTGAAGTACTTTCCCAGTGACTTACAGGAAACGACAAAGACATGTTTACCAAATGAGTAGATGATTAAAAAAATTAACTATTAAGTTTTTAAAAAATGTAACAGTATCAGCCTAAGAACAAAAGGCACAACATAGCAAGCATGTTCTGCCTCAATTTTAGATTTTCATATTTGATTACAAAAATTCAATGGAAAACCAGCCCTCAGCACTTTGTATTAAAAAAAAAACCACTAGATTTATTATGAATAATAGTCGTTTTATTCATAATAGCTCTAGCTATTAAAATGCCCAGTCAGGGCCTCCCTGGTGGCACAAGAAGTTAAGTCTCAGCATTATAAAGCTATCAGCAGCCACTGCAGCGTGAGTTCAATCCCCAGCCAAGTAGCTAACCCACCTGGTGCAGCAGACCTCTCCTATCTCCCCGCTGTTCCCCTCAGCAGTGTATTTCAGTAGATCCACTGGTTCTGCTCCCCACTCTGTCTCTGATGAATCCTCTTACCCCTCCACACCTCTGGCCTACACCCAAGCTTTTTAAGCATAAATAAATAAATCTTTAAAAAAAATAAAATGCCCACTCAATGTAGGTCAAGGGTATAACATGAAATTAATAAAATGTAATACAGGTTCTATTTGCAGTCAGAAAACTACAACATCCAGGTTAAGGAAAGGGAAAATCTGATCACAATTGAACTGATCAAATTACCAAATGGAGAACATGGTTTCAATCCTGATGACACAGTGTAAGGGGACCTCAAAAAACTGGGCTAAAGACAAAACAAAACAAAAAAGAATGCAAAGGCTCTATGAACCATAATAGATGAGGTAGTGTTCAAGAACATAAGGATGATGAGTGGAAAAAGCGAAATACTATAAAGGACATGATGTGATAGGGCAGATGTACTTTAGACAGCAGCAGAGAGCAGATCTAGAATCTGCAGCATTCGCAGTGGCAGGTAATGTCCATCAGCAGTCTTTGCCTGTGAGCTACAGAAATCACCTGCCTGGACTGAGGAGCTCTTCAGTTCCTGGAAAGTCTGAAAAACCGGACTTGAGGTAGACAAGAAAAAGGTGGCACCAGCAGATTTGATATCAGGAACTTCTTGACCATCCTGACTAATACTACATCTAGAATAAGAGACTTCCAACACTTCCTTGATCTTGTGTCCCTCTGTTCAAGTCCCAGGAGCACGAGTTTTATTAGACATTCTTTGGTCACGTGCTGCCGCTTGACTGTCTCAGGCAGATGACAGGAAGTCTGGTCAAGGAACTTTCAGAGGTCACTTTGACCTCCATGGCTGCAAAACATCTAGATGCACTTGTCTAACCCAGGCTGGTCCAATGGAATCCAGGTTGTGGCCCCAAAGAAAATCCCCGTGCTCTTAGGAAGGGGGAATGGCTCTAAGACACGCCCCCCCCAAATGAAACATGGCTCAACAAAGAGCGGAAGATGAAGAAATGCTTTCTAAATATAAAGTGGTCCTGAATGTAACATCCAGCGAGGTCACCCTCACTTGCTATCCAAGCAAGATCACGGATGGAGTGAGAGAAGGTCCCACCTGAGGCTGTCAGTATTGTTGACTGGAAGCAGAGATCCTGAAATTCTAAAACCCAGGAACCCTAACTGATTTTAGGGCTTTTTCATTACTTCTGCCCAGTTCCTCCCTCTCCCAAAAGAGCCTAACGCCCACTTCCCAGGCCTCATCCCCCATCTCTAACTGAGAACCAAAACCAACCCTATGCTGAGGTTTCCACTGCTCTGTCAGTTACCTTATGATGGTGTAAGAACCCAGGAGAAGAAACAGGGAGCTAATCAAATGGGATTTTTTTAAATTTAAAAATATTTTTAAGCATTAGGAATGTCTAACCTCTAGATTTAAGTCATGGAAGAAATAGCTGTGAAAAATGAAAAGGGACTTGGTGGAAGAAAATTTATAGTTGGCGTTATCTAACAATGCAGCAAATGTTGGCTTCCTTCTGCTACTGCTATTTTGTTTGGAAGAGGTCCAATTTTCCCCCTGCATAAAAGGAGACAAGATCTGTTTGAAGCCATTAACAGCACCAATAGGAGGGACATTTGAATTAATAACCAGGAGGCCAGTCAGCCAGGAGCAATTTTGAGCATAATCATTTCCTTTGACTTTTTTTTTTGCAAGACTGATATCTTGCTGTATTATACTTAGTCTGACTGCCACTACTGAGCCAAATAATTTATCATTCAACATCTCTTTGTTTTTCAAATGGACCTAAGTGAAACATTAATTTATTTGCACGGTGGTCCCTTTTGTGGATTGTGTTAGGTGCTATGAAGCGTTATTCCTAAACATAACGAAATCTTTGGAATTTAGCAAGAAAGAGCAATATATTTAAGGGTATAAGCATATACTCTGGAAATAATGCTAAGACCAGAGAAAGATACAAAACCACATCTAAGTCATAACCATCCTTTTTTCCCCTAAAAGTAAATTGATACAAAAGTCAATTTTTTTCTTACGCGGTTTTACTCCCCCCTGCTTGTTATTATATAACTGCACTCTGCTATGTCTTACTGTGTGATGTATTTCTGGAATCCTCAGGAGACTCTCACAGATGCTCAGGAGTTATTACCCAAAGTTCCCAGACTGCTACTTCTCTAGGAACACAGGCTCTCCTGACACCAGGCACACCCTCGATGAAATGGAGCTTCCAGCCTGCCCATTCTGGGCCAAATTCTGTGTAGAGTGGGGAAGCAGTCAGGCCTGTCTTTCTTAAGCCTCTGCCCTGTAACCTCCTCCCACCCATTCCACACAACTCTCTAACACTGTCTTTCTAAAATTCACATTGGATGTATGTTCTTTCTACCCCCATTTTCTTAAGAATTTGGTTTTATCATAAATGGATGTTGAATCTTGTCAAATTCTTTCTCTGCACCTATTAATAAGATGGTATAATTTTTACCTTTCCTTTTGCTAATGTGAATTATATTGATCAATTTATAAATGTTGAACCATCCTTGCATCCCTGGAATAAATCTTGGTCATGATGTGTGATATTTTTAATGTATCACTGAATTCAATTTGCTAAGATTTTATTGAGGATTTTTGCATCTATGCTCATTTGAACCCAAGTCACTCCAGCTCACGAAGTCTTCAGTGGCTTCCTAAGACTTGTTCTATAAAACGAAAATGCCTTTGTATCCTCTACGTGACCCTGTCACCATTTGTGGCAGGGGCTCATTCCTGAGAACACGTAAAGACTCCCCATGGAACAGCCAGTCCCCCAGCACTGCAAGCACCCTACTGAGCCTAATAGGCTCAGAGATAAGTGATGGGCCCCATTCTCAGGGGATTATGTTGCCTCAAATTCCCCCCTCACTAAATCCATTTGCTAAACAAATGTCAACTGTCCACTTCTTCAAAACTTGTTTAAATGTTTCTTGCTCATATTTTCCTGACCATTCCCCCCTCCCAAACACCCATATTCAGTGTTCCCATGGCACTTTGCTCTCCTATTTCCTCTCTTTATTTCTGCCCTACTTCAGCCAAACTTCTACCAGCATATGTTTTTGTTCATTTGCTTCCTCCTTCACCCACTAGTGCACTCCTGTCACTTTGGTATTCCCAACACCCAGCCTGGGGCCTGGCACCGACCAGGCAGCCAATGCCCTAGCAGGAACATAACTGAAAAAACAAAGAAGCAGATGAACTAAATAAAACAAAAATAAACCTTCAGGCTTTGAGGCCAATTAGTGGTTACTGAAAGAAAAGAGGGAAGGAGAGTGGGTAAAGCTCGTAAAAGGGACAATTCTAATAGTAAAGGATAGAATTGGACTTTCAGTGGGGAATTTAGTGTAGTATATCCAGATGTTGACTTTTAATGATGTACAGCAGAAATGTATATAATGCTCTAATGCAATGTTATGTCAACAAGGGGGTGGGGACAGCTGCACCTTGGAACTTGGGAATTTCCAATACCCTGAACACATTCCTGAGATGTTTCTTTGGACCTATTCTAGAGGGTGTCCGGCCTTCTCTCCACCCAAGAGGGGTGTCATTTGGTTTCTGCCCTGTGTTCGTCCAGCCTCCAAACCTAGGAGCATGTGCACAGAATACAGCTAACTGATCAGGTTCAAACTCATCACAATCGACACTGACCCTACATGGCCACGCCCAGTGACCCACTGCTGAGTGAGAACACTGACCAAACAAATGCCCTCACTCTGGAGCCGGCCCACCCCCCCGGGGTGGCAGTGCCTCTCCACTAGGCTATTTCACAGCCCCCCTGGCCATAACAATGATTCTCACTGGGAGAAGAGGGCAGGAAGACAGGAGTCTGCCCAGCCTGGAAGTTGTGTGAAGTTTCCAAGGCCCCAAATTCATTTCCTCTTAAAACACAGGTTCGCTACCTAGTAGACCTGGTGAACACTGTCGGGTTTCCTGTTCAAAACAAACATCTTCGCTTACCCATGGAGAGTATCACATCCCAGATGACATTAGATACACCTTTCTCTTACTCCTCTAATGTTCACGTTCGAAACCACCCCCACTTTACAGAGAGCTGGGGCTGAGGGAATATCTAATCTTAGCAGTAAAACTCACATTTATCATTTTCAGATGACCAGTTTAGAAGGGAAGACAGCAGCAGTGGAAATATCTCCGGGACCTCTACAAGGGATTAACTCAACGGAGTGTGGAATGTCAGTGTCTTGCCGACTGATATCCAGCTAGGAACGCATTTCTCTGTCTAAAACTCAAGTGACTCTTAGAGAGGGCTCACCGCAGACACACACGCCGGGCATTTGCGTTTCCAGTGAGCCTGGCATGTCTGACTGCTATCAACACAAATGTCATATGATCGCTTGAGAGACAAGCCCAAACTAAGGCTGGGCCTAGCCTCTGGGTCGCCATTACGTTAAACCCCATAGCCCAGAGTTGTTATGGTCAGAGCTTACAGGGATTATGTGGTGAGGTCACCTGGACCAGCTGCTGAGCCAGGAAGCAAAGGCTAAGCCATCTGACAGACAGGCCACAGCTCCAGCTACACATCACCATCAAAACAACGTCATGGACTAGTCTAGAATCTGTGGTGATTAAAAGTTGCTGCAAGCAGGCTAAGGCCTTGCCACAATCCTAGGCTTTCGATCAGTGGGGCATCTGTAAATGTTTTGATGGGGGTTGGGACACTTCATTTAGATCTAGTGACCTGGCCAGGAGAACTGGACTGCATTTTATTTAAGCTGTTTCTATGGGCTTCTTTATTTTGTTCTGTTATTCTATTTGTCTGCAATAATGTTAACAAGGGGCAGATTTTCTCCTGAACTTGGTACTCAGTTACTTCCTCGAGTCTCCCAATTGCCAAGTGTGAGCCTTTGTTCAGCTGATATCTGCTGATCACCGATTATGAGCCACGCTCTGAGCTCATCACCAGGGATACAGCCCTAAACACAGCAGAGGTATCTCCTATCCCCACAGGGCTGCCAATCTAGTGAACAGTGTGTTCTAGAAGTAAACTCAGATGGTTCTCAGACTTTTCTGCATGGAGCCAAAGAATACGAACCCTCAACCACACAGTTAAAAGCAGCCCCCACATGGAGCAGCTCCCCTCTGATCACCACTGACACCCAGCTGTGGACAACCTGAGGTTGACCTTGGTGGCCAAGGTGCCTGACTGTTCCATTATTATTACTGTTGTTATTATTACTATTATGATTATTAATTCTAATTACATTTTATTGAAGATTCTCTAAGGATGAGGTCCTCGGCTAAGGGCCTTACCTAGGTGATCAAATAGCAGCAGGGATCTTCTTACCTGTATTGCCAGAGTCTTTCTACTTAGCCCGGGAGGTGAGGGAGGAGAGAAGAATCTGAAAGATTGGTCTGTCTCTTTGCCAAAGCAGTTGTCTGACTTGTTACCCTGGGGAGGTAGCAGGATTCTTCTAGGCCCTGCAACAGTGGGAATACTCTTTACCTCCACAGGGGGCTGCCCTATTAGCCCCGCTCTGCTAGAACCCTAGCACCACTCAATAGACACAGACACCCATGAACTTCTGGAATTCCAGTGGAAATGATGTCAGATGGGTCAAAATGTTTTGTAAACTGTGAAGTGCCATAAAGCCAAAGAATATTATTATTATTATTATTATTATTATTATTATTATTATTATTATACAGTTGTAACATCATTATTAGGCCTATTAACTTGAAAGATTCAAATCAAGAACCACTATTTTTATTTTTCTAGTCTTTCCATTGTCCTTTTATTCTTTTTTTTTTTAAAGATTTATTTATTTATACATACAAGCTGGGGTACAGGCCAGAGGCGTGGGGCGGCGAGAGGGTTCACCAGAGACAGAGTGGGGAGCAGAACAGGCAGATCAGAAATACACTGCTGAGGGGAGCAACGGGCAAGGCAGGAGAGGTCTGCCGCACCATGTGGGATTCTCCCCGGCCGGGCGTCGAACTCGCATCGCGCGCTGCTGACAGCTCCACAGCGCAGTGCTCAACCACTGCTCCACCAGGGAGGCCCCGTCCTTTTATTCTTTATTGTGGTTCTATATACATGTAATATAATGAACAGATTTTAAGTTGTAATATCTGTTGAGTTCATTCATTACTTTTTTTTAATATATATATTTTTATTGCTATTTATATCTTTTACATTTTGTATTTCCCTTGGGTAACCCACCACCAAGTCACCCGTGATCCATCTCCATGGTCCCTTGTGTCCTTTTCTATTCCATTTTGTGCCCTTACCCTCCCCCCCCCTCCCCCTGCACCTGCTGAGTGTCTCTCTCCTATTTGTTTTCCTTATAGTCCTGTTATAAGTTTTTTGACCAACATAACGTCAAATAGTTATTTAAAGAATAACAAGGTTAACTCGTTGTAGTTTAACTAATATAAATATTTAGAGCTACACATTTAATATAATACATGGTATGAGCTGAATGTTTGTGCCCTCCCCCACAAAACAAATTTTTAATGGAAAGCCTTAATTCCCACTGTGACTACACTTGGAGATATGGCTTATGAGATGTGATAAAGGAGAAATAGGGTAGGAAGAGTGGGGCCTTCATCCTGTAGGGCTGGTGTTCTTGTAAGAAAAGGAAGGACTTTCTCCTTTGAAACTTGTTCACAATGCCATGCTGTTTGCAAACCACTGTTTCAACACTGAGGATGAGGAAGTAGAATGCAAATGATATGATGTCAAAAAGGAGGGTGAGACTGACTACAATCTTCGAAAGAACATATGAGACTCCCAGGCAAATATTACCAGAAACTAATCCACATAATGGCATCTGGAGCGATTTACAAGCCAAATTGTGATTGCTATTATAACTCAAGCCAAAGAACTAGACTCTCATCACGTCTACACAAAGCCATCAAATCAGACTTGAGGGTGTCTTCCCTGAGCAGACACATGAATGAGAAGCAGGAAGAAGCGGAGAGGAGGCAAACTTAGCCTCTCTGCTCCCCGCTCCACTGACCAGCAAGGAGGCCTGGGGTGTTCCTCAGGCACCATATGAGACCCCCTCTCCCCCAGACTTCCAACCTTTCCTCCGTCACTCTCTCCTTCAACTTTATCTTCCCTGTACCGTCAGACTCTGCTTTCCATTAGAAAATGGATAAAGAAGCCTCCACATAATGCTCAATGAGTCACTCCTTCCTGCCAATTAAACGTGTGTGTATCTAAACAGTGCCCTGGTAGAGATCATGTTAAACATACACAGTCATTTAAACAATGCCAATCTAGTCTTGGGTCTCTAGCTGTATTAGTTTTGTGAATCCAATATCCATTTTATCAAATTCAATTAATTTGTTCAGAAATATAATACCACAATTGTCAGTTAAGATGTGAGGTAACGCGGGCCTCCCTGGTGGCGCAGCGGTTGAGCGCTGCACTGTGGAGCTGTCGGCAGCAGTGATGCGAGTTCGACGCCCAGCCGGGGAGAATCCCACATGGTGGGGCAGACCTCTCCTGCCTCACCCGCTGCTCCCCTCAGCAGTGTATTTCTGATCTGCCTGTTCTGCTCCCCACTCTGTCCCTGGTGAAGCCTCTCACCACTCCACACCTCTGGCCTGTACCCCAGCTGTATGTATAAATAAATAAATCTTAAAAAAAAAAGATGTGAGGTAACGCAAATTTCTCTCTTGATCACATGAATATTAATGTCAATAAAAAGTAATTTTTAAATATAAATTAAAATGTCTTAGTGCTTTGCAGTCTAACTGAATATACTGTTTATTGTTAGTGTCTTAGTTTGGGCTGCTCTCTCAGAATATCACAGGCCTGTGGCTTAAGCAGCAACATCATCTCCCACAGTTGTGAAGGTTGGAAAGTCCAAGGTCAATGTGCCAGCAGATTTGGTGTCTGGTGAGGGTTTGCTTGCTGGATTGCAGACAGTAAGCATCCTCACAAGGATACTTCTTGATGTGTCCTCACAAGGTGGAGAGAGAGGGAGCACACCAGTGCTTCCTCCTCTTATAAGGTCGCTAATCCCTCCTTGGGGGGGGGGGGGTGCACCCTCATGACCTCATCTAAAGTTAATCATTTCCCAAAAGTCCCACTTCCAAGTCCTTCTGCATTGGAGATTAAAGCTTCAGCGTATTTGGAGGAGACAAAAACAATCAATCCTTAACAATTAGTGTGTGTTATTACAGACACTACACCTGTCCTTGAGTAGAAAAAGAAATAAATTTTTCCTATTGAAAGGAAATTGAAGACATAAAAACTGACTCAAAATGCCAAAAAGGGGATACTCATTTCCTCCAGGGTTGAACTTCCAAAGAGTTGGGGTGACCCAAAATGTATAGTTTAAGAGAATTTCTGATTTGAAACAAGTAAGTCTTTTAAAAGTATATAATTTCTCTCTCATGGTATCCCCTGTGAGCCCCAAGGCAGCTTCTGGTTCTGAACTGTCTTGCCATGGAGAAGGGATGGGACCTATGGATGGCCTGTCTCCCCTATGCCGGTCTTGTTAGGCTGATCCCCACAGGTGGCCAGGAGATCCCAATGGTGCTCGACCTCAGGACAAACCATGCAAAAATGGCGGTCTGAGCAAGGCTTCCCTCGTGGGGAATTAACAGCTGCCTCACACCAGAAATTGCTTAAATAGGCTGACCTGGAACCCAGCCCTTTCATCACTTCATTATAAACTGGAATTCTCAGAAATTAGAATCTGAATCTGAAATTCCACTAGGATCTCCATGTGGGTTTGAGAACTATAAAGAAAGGAGAAAGGAGCTATGCCCTCGTTGGTCTCAGCACAGAGTAGCCATCTCTGCTGATTCATAATACGAACACAAGGGTTAATCTCCTTCTTTCAGAAATCTGCTTATGTGCACCCCAAATTATTATTATCTGTTTTCCACCACAAGAGCATGACAAGTTGAGTGGCTGCCAACATAATTGCCTTTCCCAGTTTAAATAAATAGGTCTGGCGTGGAGCAGGTTCTCCAGCCTGACATGGACTGCAGACAGGAATGTTATTTTATTAAGATATATAGCGACATAAAAATATTTGTATAATCAATATATCTTGTTCAGCTTAAAATCAAGGACAAGTTTTCAAGTCATCTCATTTTTACAGATCAAGTTGAGTAGTGAGAAGTCATGACAAATATTGGGAGGAGACATTGTGTTTATTTATAACAGATCTCTGTTATATCTAGTTTCTGTGAACTGGGAAACGAAAATAGGTTACTGACCTTCCCCTGCCCCCATAACTTAAAAAGTAGTAGAGCATCATCTGAGCCCTTTTGCTATAGAATGTAACATTTTCTCTTTAAACAGGATGTGGGTGGTCTGCATTTTCACCTGACTAGCTTACCCTTGCCTAAACTACCCTGTAGGAATAGGTGGTTATTCTTTGAAAGGGGTGGTTCCTATTTCTCTCCCTTGAAGGGTCCTCCCTTTCCTAATTGTTTCCATTTAAGTACTCCACCAAAGGAGAAGAGCTGGTAAAAAGAAATGAAACTGAAACGGGGACCTAGGTTGAGGTGATTGAAGGTTCTTCATTTAAGGGATTGGTTCCTTTTCTGATATTATATTGTGGAATCTAACCCCCCCCTTGAAATTCATGTTACTATCTTTAGAATACCCCAAAAGAAGCCACCTCCACACTTTCTCCCTGCTACTACTTCCATCCCATTTGGCCGAGGGGGAAAAAAAAAGTCAGGTTCAGACTCTTCTGGAAGACAATAAAAAAGAAACCAAAGAAAGATGCATGCCATCACACAAGAAAGCACAAATTTAGGTTTTAACGTAATTGCTCTAAAGAAAGATAAATTAGATAACACATGCCAATAAGACTGAAGTACTAACAGGCATACCAAAATGCACACACTAACGCTGAGTCTCTCTGGAGCATTTGGAAACAGCCTAAATAAGGCAGGATTTCAGGGATAGATTTATCCCTCCATCATTCCTTCCATCCCTTCAACATCAATTTGTCCTCTGCTCGGTGCTAGGCACAGTGCCAAATGCTGGCAACTCAAAGAAGTGGAAGATTTGAGTCTTGTCCTCAAATTGCTCAAAGTTCAAGAGTGAAGGCTGCAGGGAGACAATGCAATAAAGAGAATCACATGATAAAATGTACCCAGAACTCTGTGCAGGCTGCTGAGGACACACAAAGGAGGGAATAGCCAAAAAGCCACTCCCTAGAGGTGGGACAGACAGCATTGGAGGAAGCAGCAAGAGTGTGTATAATAATCTATACACAGCAGACCTGTGCTGAGCGATCTTGTAATGTATTAACTCATTTCATGCTCCTGTGTGTAAATGTCAGCATTATCCTTAGTTCATAAGGTGAGGGAGATGAAGGAACTTGCCAAGTCCGGCAGCTCCCGCATGGTAGAGCTGGGGTCTTAATCCAGACATTCCAGTGCAAGACCACTCCCATAACCCAGGCTGAGAGTTTGCCAGACAGACATGAAAGCTAAGAGTCGAGGTCATAGTTATGATGAGGTGGCAGGCAGAGTATACCATCAGTTGTCAGTGGAGATCCGCTATTAGGACAGTGGAAGATGATCTGGGTGGAGAAGCCCTTCCCTTCTCAGACCGGGCCGGGACCCCCCTGGACACGTGCAGCAGTGACCAGAATACTGGCCACAGATCAGCCTGGCTTGGTGCCTGATTCACTCAAAGATTCGAACGAGGAGAGCATGGATGCTTTATATCACAGCAGATCCCTCTAACATCTAGCTGGAAAATATCCTAAGTGTACAAAAGGTATATGTTTTAATATCCCTTTTAATTCTAACATTAATATTACTTACCAACCTAAAAATTATAAAATATTGTATTGTAAAATATATATTCTAAAATATAAGGTTATGTTATGGAATAGGATCTGAAATCATCATGGCATTTTTCCTTGTTTCTTCTTACTTTTGATATCTGACGCAAATATATTTTTGAAAATTTTCATTTATTTATTTTCTTACATCATTGTTAATTTTTGGACAGTATTTGAGTTCTTCCCTGAGGTTTAGTCCCTGTATTTCTCCACACCCCTTGTTGAAGCAAATATCTTTAATTGTTTAAAAATCAAATTTCTAGCTACTGAAGTAATTCGTACTCATTAAAATGAATAAAACAACTCATGGTTCTAAAAGTTAGAAGGTATTTCTCCTTCTAACATTCCTCCAATTTTCTTTCCTGAAGTAATACCTCTATCTGTGCTTACACAATTAGATGAAAATATATGTGCACAAAATCAGTGCATTTCATTGGTTCTTTTTATGAATGTGGAAATGGCACATGCTTGACTCCACAGCTTACTTTGCTCACAAAAGTCACACCTTGACAACCCTCTAGTTCCTTCTTCTGACAGTCACACGTGTTCCGCACCCTCAGTGCTCCAGGTTGTGTCTCCCCAAACAATGCCGAAACAGCATGTCCTTAGAGTCAGCCCCCTTCCTGTTCCTGGAGGATTTACAAATCATACAGTGGTCACTGGACTTTTTAACCAAAGATATTCTCCTATCTCATAAGGAAATGGCTGCTTAGGATTTGAGTTAAAAACAAATGGTCTGCCCAGGGCTAAAAATTCAGTATTGTTCCAATAGTCTCTTTCTTATAAGACAGTTTTCTTTGCAGATTGTATGAAACAATTTCCAGCAAAGGTAAACTCAAAGCTTCCTGCATCATTTCCTCAGTCTACGTAATTTGCCCATTGAAGTAAAACATTTTATAAAACCATCAATGAAAGTTCTCATGAATTTTTGTTTGACTAAAACTTTTAAAAATAAAATGCCAAAGAAATCCCAAGTTCACAGCAGATGCTCGTGATGGAGCCGTTCGGCACGGACTACCTGACAGGAGCCCATCAGGCAGGGAAGTCAGGCGCCAAAGGCCTCACTGGCATTTGGAAGAGCCAGGTGCTCTCTTGGTTTTCCCTCTCTGGTATTTATACCTTGTCAGTCTCAAATTTATTCTTACTTGCCAAAAAGACTGAAACAAAACAGAGAGTACAAAAGTTCTGCTTTCTCTAAGTCAGCTCCCCATGCCCTCAAATCATGGCCAACTTCTGGCTCCCTAACCCTGCACACACTCCCCTCCTGCTGCTGCTTCTGCTCTCTCCACCACCCCTTTTTCCAGTCTCAGTTTAAATATCTCCTCCTCTCACAAGCTCTCTCCTCTCCACTACCCGCCCCCCTTCCACACCACATAGCTATTCACCTTTTATTTCTCTCATAGAAGTTTCACGAGGGTGGGGATTTGAAGATGGCGCACAACCACATCCCAGGGTTCCTTGCACAGAGCCTGCCTAATGTGTCTGTCAGGACACTCTGGGCTCACGCAGATTATATACTCCTCCTGCAAGGGGCCAGGTGCTGTTCCAAGTGTTCCACACACATCATTTTGTTTACTTCTTAAAACAACCCTATGGGATAGATACTATGATATCCCATGCCTTCTAAGGATTTGGAAGCTGAGCAGTGACACCCCAGCTGTTAATCACTGGGCTTTCTTGTCCCCCAAACTGCTCCCTTGTTCTTCAGACCTAATATGACTATAAAATCTTAAGCCCCTTTAACAAATCTCAGTTCACCTGGGGTCTTGGTAAACTCTGAAACTATTCTTATTATGCTTACCATCTTGTTTTTATCTTGGTTATATGCTTTCTGGCCAGCTTTTGTGCCTGTCCCTTTAGATTTAAAGAGCTCCTAGTAGTGCAGCCACTGTTTGAGGCGACAGAAAAGGAGGGAGAGGAGGGCAGGGGCTCCCTTATATTCTCATTAAGATCCGTGGGAGTCACAGAATCCAAAACAGGATATCCAGAGCCTCATCTCTTCCAAAATCCTCAGCTGTGAAGGCATATTCATCTTTCCCCTAAATTTTAAGAAATCAGCATTCTATAAATTTGGAATTCATGAAAACTGTCCACATCTGAGTTTGCCTGGCCAGCTATTGCAAACGTTCTCCCAAGGTGCCCTTAAGTAGCATGGCATGAACTCAACTTCTGCCTTGTTCATTAAAATTTATCAAAAGGAGCAGTTTCCCTCAGACCTCTGTGCCCTCTGAGAAATGAAACTGTCAACAAGCTAAGTCAGGAATTTTTCTGGAGGTCTGCTATAAAAAGAACGAGATATCCAGGGGAGAATCCCACCACTGTATCCGGACCTCGATCTAGGAAATCTGTTGTTTTCTGTCTTGTCCCTGCCCCCACTATCACTTGCATTCATCTTCTGTCATAGTTCTGCCTCTTTAAGGACACTTGGCAACCCTTTTCCTGATCTTCACCACACACACACACACACACACACACACACACACACACACACTCACTCACTCGCTCACTGTACTAGAAGCAATCCCAGATTGCAGCACAGTGCTAGCCATGTTTGTAGAGCTAAGCTCCTAACACTTGAACTTCACCTTCTGGCCTATTTCACATAG
This sequence comes from Scalopus aquaticus, assembly GCA_004024925.1. Classification (NCBI taxonomy): domain Eukaryota; kingdom Metazoa; phylum Chordata; class Mammalia; order Eulipotyphla; family Talpidae; genus Scalopus; species Scalopus aquaticus. The sequence goes on along the minus strand of PVIJ01005938.1, from coordinate 62,027 downwards.
CCTGCCTCTTCAGCACTGGGCCCTCCACAAGAGCCCACCAGCACTTACACACCTAGGATCTGTCCTGGCGACAAGTCCAACAGAAGGCTTCTCTCTCTCAAACTTCCTCTCTCTCTGCTTTGCTCTTTCCCCCCGCACTCATGTCTTTGCTCGATTACTTACAATCACTGCTCGCTCTGTTTCAGGCCCTCACTTGTAACAGGCTTTACAAATCAATTCAAGAGCTAGATAACTATTAATCATAACATCATTCTAATGCCTGTGTTCAAATATAAACTAGCAGCTATCTGAAAACGGAAATGGGGACAATTATTTCTGCTTGACCTTCCTTTAGAGAAAGGCTGTGGTGAGCTGGGTCTTGAAGGATGAGTAGGAGTTCCAGGGCGGTATACAGGAAAGGTGTGGGAAGGGCTCAGCATGAGAATAAGCAGGTTTGTGTGACTGTGGTGTGGGAGGTGTGGATAAAGTGGCTTTTGTTCACTCGTGTGTACAGCCCCTGAAACAGCATCCAGTAGGCGCTCAGTAAATATTTATTTTGGATTTTGAATGAAGTAGGACAAAGTGTGATTTGAAAGACCATGTTATGCCATGCCGGATAATTTCAATTTCAGTTTGTAGATATTAAGAACTCACTAGGCTTTTTCTAATCTGGTACAATTACATCTGGGTTTTTCAAAGGGGATATCTCCTAAGACTATGCATACGCCTGAAACTTATAGTATGATAAAATGCAATGTTATTTCAGTTTCCAAAAAAAAAAAAAAATGCACGAAATTTCAAAGGTAACATTTTTGGGGAAATATAGCATCAAGTTAACTTAACTATTTTTTTTAAAGATTTATTTATTTATACATACAAGCTGGGGTTACAGGCCAGAGGCGTGGGGCGGTGAGAGGGTTCACCAGAGACAGAGTGGGGAGCAGAACAGGCAGATCAGAAATACACTGCTGAGGGGAGCAGTGGGCGAGGCAGGAGAGGTCTGCAGCACCATGTGGGATTCTCCCTGGCTGGGTGTGGAACTCGCATCCCGCTCTGCCGACAGCTCCACAGCGCAGCAGCGCTTAACCGCTGCGCCACCAGGGAGGCCCGACTTAACTATTTTTTAATGGGTATATGTTGCGTCGGGCAATACCACACTGATACGTGGCGTCATGGAGCAGGCTGCACAATGCAGGATGTGACTCGAGAGCAAGATCGTGGTCTTTTTATTGACAGAGAAGGGTGGGGCAAACTGAACATTGGATTTTGGCTCTAGGGAGGGTGAGTCCAATGATACACACCCGACTTCCACCCATGGCTCCAGTCTTATTAACAAGGTGTCCCACTAATCAATCAGGGCAAAGCACATCAGTCCCCCGGGCGCTACACCCACAGGGACATTGTTTTGCTGAGATTTAACCCTTCCTTTGCAGCATTTGTCCAACTCTTGTTCTTTGTGGGAAATCATATTCCCACCCTATGTTATGAATTCACATCATAGTGAAGCTTGCTAAGTCACCAGAAACCCCTAAAATCATGAACGTTCTTCCTGCCTCTCCTGATAGTTTCCCCCCAGATCTCACTCACTTTCACACTTATTTCCAAACCATATTTTCTGTCCTCCCTACTAAGTTGTCACTAGCTTCTCAAGGATTTAGGCTCTTCTCTCTGTCTCCATCTTAAATCCACCGGACGCATAACCCTGTCACTATCTGAGTTAACTGTAGGTTAGCAGTTGACTTTCTAACACACCTGTGGGAGATGAAGTGCCTTAATTTATCATATAAATGACGGAGTGAATATATCAAGTTCCATATCAAGCCATTGTGGGAAATATTTTAAGGCTAAGAGCTCACTGAGCACCAGTCAGTTCTCAGCAAATAAGAGCCCTATTTCCATAAATCTTTCCACCCACTCTTTCCATAAATCTCTGGGCACAGCTGGATAGGGAGGAGCTTGTCAGATGAGGTGACATTGGGATGACAGTCATCATCCCAAAAGACCCAGAAGATGAGTCCCACGAGGACTAATTTAGGAAGAAATAAGTTGCAGCTCTAGCCTGGCAAGCTAGAGAAGAAATTTGCTTTTTATATAAAACCATGATAAAATTTGAGACCTGATTATTTTTTTCTTTCTGATTTCTCTGAAAATAATTTCTCACATAATTCCGTGGCAGCCCCCAGACCCGTGGCTCTTTGACATGAATATTCCCGTGGGGTTGGGAAGCCTTTCTTCCCAGCAACATCTTGGAGCACATTACTCACCCAGCTACACAGGAAAAAGGTCTCCCCACACAGGTGTGTGCTCTTAGGTCCCGAGCCAATCCCAAGTATAAAAAGTTAAGCACCCATGGCATAACTTGAGATTGAGCCAAAAAAGACTTTCAGGTTGTCAAGACAGGTATTTAAGAATCCAAAAATATGAAACCATTCCCTAGAGAATCATTGTACTCTAGGGTTCATTTTAATTGTCATGGAAATTGTACTAATTCTTTTTTTTTTTTTGAGATATATCTCATTGTGATTTTGCTTTCTATTTCCCTGACAATTTGTGATACTGTCTTTTTATATAATTATTAATCTTTGGTATGTCTTCTTTAGAAAACTATCCAGTTCTGCTCATTTTTAAATCAGATTGCTTGGGTTTTGCTAGTGATTGTTTGAATTCTTTATATATTTTGGACCTTCACCCCTTATCAGATATATGACTTTTATATCCCATTCTGTAGGTTGCCTTTCATTTGCTCCTAGACTCCAAGTCCTATACAGTATTGTAAACCGTTGTTACTGGAATAAGAAATGATGCAAATAAAAAAAGCAAAAATAAATCAACAGGACGATGTTGAACTAAAAAAAATTGTACTAATTCTTAAACTAACAAACAAAAAAATGGATTAATGTACAGGAAGCATTGGATGAGACTCAATTTTATTTTCATGTTTTGTTTTCTTTTCTACCAAAGAAATCTTAAGAAATATTCTATTCTTGAGGATAGCCCCTGGAGAGTATTCCTACTAAATTTCTTAAATACTTCCAAGATAACCAGATACTTGATCTACAGACAGATCTAGAAAGAAACAAGCAGTAAACTTCAAGAGGACAGTTATTTTTAAGTCTCATAAAACTGAGGCATGAGAGGTCTACAGTAGATTGAGTTATTGACCCTAACTCTCCACTCTCCCCCATATTGTCTAAAGTTCTGATATTTTGCTCATGTGGACTTTTTGGCATTGATTTTCATTTTCAAAAATATTTCACTAAACAATCATCATCCTGATCCATTATCTTGGTGCGCCCTTCCACTTTTCATCAAAGCCAAGTTCTCACTTGCTTCACCTGACCCTTAGCACCTCTGCCATATGGTTTTGAAGTCTCCTCACTCACCAGACAACAGTCTCCTCCTCTTTAAATTTAGCCATGTGACTTGTTTTTGTCAATAAAATGAGACAGAAATAATTATGTGTCACTTCCAAACTTCATCCTTAAGAGGTCTCACATACTTCCTTTCACATTTTTCACTTCTGCTGTCACCATGAGAACATGCCTATGATCCCCAAAGAAGAAGCTATGTGGCACACAGATGGAGAAATTTGTGGAACAGAAGCAACATCAGCTCCCTGCAGCCTAGATCAGACAACCTTCAGACAATAAAGAGACATTTAAGCCAAGTAGGTACTTAAATATTGATATTTTGCAGTTGGTTCTTATGGAGAAATTTATTGCAAATACTAATAATTATTTCACCCTGGCTGTCTTACGTGAGTTAATCATGGTAGTTCTATTCTCCTTGTTGGTGACTGACTCTAGAATGGAGATATACTTACTCATTGTGCCCAACAAAACACTGTAGAGATTTTCCAGAGCCTTCAGGGGAAATCAAACCTTTATTTTATGAGCTATATCAAGTCCTCTTTTTTGTTTCTTCTTTACTTTGTGAACAAGACAGCATGTAGCCAAAATCAGCTGATGGCCAAAATCAGCTACCCAAAGACTTCCAGGGGAACTAATTTGGAAAAAAAAAGCCAATAGAGGAGTGCAGAACTGTGTTGAATGTGTTGAACACAGAAAAAGTAAAGCAAGCGGCTTGATCAAGCTTGACCTGAAGTCTGAAACCTATGGATTTTTCACTCATGTAATTCAGTGCTTGTCCTTATTTTAAGCCAGTTTCAGTTGAGTTTTTGTTTGTTGTCTCTAGTACAAATGTTCTGAGTGCTCTGAGAAGTCTCTGAATGATCTGAAATAAGACTCCCAAAGTTCACAGTCGCCATAGCAAGTTCCACAATCCCTCCCTTAGGTCTTCCTCCACAAAGACCTTCATGTGGCTTAGCTTTTTTCCTTGTAGATGGTGTCCTTTCCTACCTCAATGTGGCTGTAATTATACAGACAACTTCTCATCTTCTCCCCTAAAGTATTTCTAATTTAAAATGTAAAAAAGAAGGTAGTAATAAAAATCAACTATGGTGTTTTTATATGATAGAATATTATGCATCCATTCAACATTATTTATTTATTTATTCAGCACATATTTATTCGGGTCTTACTCTGTTCCAGGACTATACTGTAGAAGAATACTTGAGAATATGGGGAAATGTTAAATATAGAGAATTTAAAAATCAGTCTATAAAGCATAATTATTGTATGATCTTAAATATATGAAAAAGGAGATTTACATATACATACAATAAAGAAAATAACATGGGAGAGATAGTCTAAAAATATTAATGAGGATTATCTCTGAATAGTAGAATAATAGACAATGGGTTTCTTCTTGAACTTTTTCATATTTATCACTTTTTCTTTGATTAATTTCTGTTATTTCTGTAAACAGAAAAAAAATACCCAAGAACGGAAGTTATGCTGGTCTCCTTGGTACATTTAGTGAATCTTAAAATGTTCACTTTGTAGATTCATTAACATTTCCTCCCTCTTTCAATAAGCTTTACGTTGAATATATACTTACACAAGGTTGCTGTAGATAAGAACTGAAGACAGACAACAAAGGAGTATTTTTAAGAAATCAAAAAGTCATATTTAAATTTAGTTGCCTCTCTTTTCATGTCAGATTTGAAATTTGGAAAGGGGAAGAAGAATCGGACAGTTACTGTCGACCACATATATTGCTCGGGTTCCCTCAAAAGCTTGAATGCACTTCCAAAGGGGGAGCAAGAAAAAAGGAGAAATACAGAGAGGGAGCCATGAGACCTAGCTGCCCAGGGGCCACACAATGAGTACCACCAACTCCCCAGAAGCCACTGATGCTCCTACACTCTGACACAATGGCCTGGGGGAACCCACATTATGCTGAGACACTTCCAGGGCCACTTCTATTAAAGAAAAAGAAATTTTTAAGAAGACAGTGAGGTAGAAAGAAAGATGAAACATTTTTACAGTTTTCATTCCCAAATGATAACATGCTAATTCATGTTAAATTGTAATATTAGAAATTCATCTCAAAATAATACAATAATCACATTGTACTGTATAGGAAATTAGAATGAAGGGAAAGAAATTAGAATTATCAAAGGCTGGAAACTTGCAATGCAAATTTAATACTTATTAACCATACTCAAAACCTATATTATATTATTGCTATACACTATGTTAAATCCTGTTCTTACTCTTTTATGAAAGTCTCTTTCACATAGTTATTGCATTTGGTTCTCACGACCTCCTTCTGTGACTCTTAAGACAAATAATCTCCTCCCCATTCTTTGCAAGAAGAAAATGAGATCCATGGAGTCAGGGCTAGGGTTCGAACCCACTTCTTATATGCTCAAGGCTTTTTCTACTCAATAATTCAGATGTACTCACTCTGCAGATGAGATACAGAAGATATCTCCCTTGTCTCCTTTTTCATATGTCTACTGAACTAGAAAACTCGATTACAATGGATAAACTTTTCCACTCATGGAGCACCCGTGGCCGCACAGAACTCAGCAGATGTTCCAAAAACATGACTGACATGCACTTGATCTTAATAAGGAACAGACTTCTTTAGAAAATTATAGGCTTCATATTAGATTTTTCATTATTCTTTCCTTTGCTGGAAACTCGCCTACATGCTACTGAAAGATTGCATCCTGGGGGATAAAAAAATTTGTCTCGAACATCAAAGGACTTGAGGCCAAAGTCTCTGAAGGTAGTAATTTCGCTCCCTCTCTCTTTTTTTAATCAACTCAGTAGAAATTAATTAGGATCATATTTTTGAGGAAAACCAATCTGATCCAAATAGTTCACGTGTATAATGAAAAAGAGTAAAGTTAGAAACCACACAACCATCCCAAATTTTCCCTGCTAGGAAAATTGCCACCATCAGATTGGTTTACTGCTAAAACACAAGCTGAATTGGGTTGGGTGGAGGCCGAATCCTCCTCTGAACATTTTCTGTGGCTGTTTACATCTGCATAAGCAGTAAATGCATGCCCAGAAAGGGAAAATTTCAATAAGCCATTCAGATGGTTTCAAATACCAGATTATTTGGGCTCCTGAACACGAACCCAGCAGCTGTGTGAATTTTTTCCTATTTTTACCTGAAAAAGTTCTCAGTAAAAAAAAGTCATCTCTTCATAGGTATTTTGCACCCACCTGTTTGCATTGTAATCACAAACTCTGTCACCTGAGAGGTGAAAGTTTTCCTAGAGATTGGGGTGTGTTTCTTTAAAGTGACTCTGCTCATTCCCCACAGAGAAACACAGTGTGTGGGCAGGAGGCAGCACAGGAAGCTGGGCCTCAAGAAGCTTGCAGGTTGGGCAGTGAACCTCTTACCTCAGAACTTCCTGAAGCTAGTTGATAATGTAGATGCTTGGACCTCATTCCAGACCATTGGACTTAGATCTCTTGGGGTGACAGAGCCTGGGAATATGCATTTAACAAGCTCCTCTAATGATCCCCCTAAAGCTGATCTGAAGGACCAAGATCAGCTCAAGTGAGGGCAAAGCTAATGCAACTGGAAGACAGGAGCTCAGCCCTGGTAGGGTGGGGTGCAAATGGATAGAGGAGGTGGAGAATTGGACTAGACAGGCAAACGCCTAAACAAACGCTAGACTGAGGAGACGGAGTAGCAGTGAGTAACGAAGAGGCAAGCTTTCACCTGAGGTTTAGCTCCCAGTCCAGCTGCTAAGCAATCAGGGAGGTCTAGACAGTACAGGGAGAACCGCATCAGCTGAGACTGTGGCTGGGCCAAGTGGTCCAGGCACATCCTGGGGCCTGCCCTTGTCCACCTGTAGGTGGGAGATCCCACCATGTGGCGTTGCCACTCAGCGTGGCTGTGCACAGAAACTGAACGAAGTGAGTCTCCATCCTGGTGTGTGTTGGTTAATGTGTAACATTAACTCTCCTTCTGGTAGCATTTGCCCATTTTCATGGTGTAAATTCTTCCACCCTGGCTAATTACAAGCCATTTAATGTGATATCACAGAATATGGACTTAGGAAAATAAACACACAGTGGTGCACATAAGCCAACAAGAGCCAGTTCCAGCACACAACTGTCTACACACACACTTTTTCTCACACAAAGCTATTTGTCACCTTTGTAAAGACTTGTTCTAACACACTGTATCTAAGGAAAGAAGAACGTCCTTCCTGTCCTATCATTGAACAAAGGACTATTTCTTGTTTAAAATACAGTTGCTATGAAGTATCAATTTTTTAGGTACTTAATATAGATTAATTTATTGAATATCATTGGTAGTCACTTTAAGAGACATTATCTTTATAGAATTTATACTTTAAAATGATTGGTAAGAAAAAGCATTTAAAAACATTTGGCTACCTGTATTTCTTTCTTATTATTTTTTATTTCTTCAGGTAACATGGGTTTACAACAGTGTACATGATTTAGGGAAATATACGTGACTACACCACTCCCACCATCAAAGACCCATTGGCCCCTCCCCCGCTAGTAGCTTCAAGTCTGTTATCATATTTCTAGGATTTGTTTTGGTTAAAGGGTTTTTTTTTTAGAAAAGATTATTTTTCCCTAATTAAATGAGAAGTTTGAATCCAGAAAATGTTGGTTAACCTATCTGTATCAGGTAAAGAAGTTATCACGTGATAGAAGAATGCTCCCTATTCCCAAAGATGTCCTAGGCCTAATCCCTAGAAGCTGTGACTGTATTAAATTACTTGTTAAAGGGAATTAAGGTGGAAGATAGAATTTAACCAGCTATTTATCTGACTTTAAAACAGATTATCCTAGATTATCTAGATGAGCTCACAGTATCACAGAGGCCCTTAATGTGGAAGCAGGAGGCAGAAGACTCAGTGTCAGGGTGATGTGACGTAAGAAAGACTCAGCAGGCTTTGCTGGTTTTGCAGATGGAGGAAGGGGCCATGAGCCAAGGACCCTGGGTCCCCTCTAGAAACTTTAAAAGGTAAGGAGAAGGAGGAGGGACACAAATGGCATGTATTGACCTGTGATCAAGAGTTGTGACCTTTACTGTATGTATATTATTCATCATTTAAAATAAAACCCTGTTTCCCATATGAAATTCATAATTACCACATCATTTTTAACTAAAAGTATATTTCTATTTTTAGAGCTTTGAAATGCTTAACATTAGACATTTGGAAGCTGTATTTATCCTTGATTGGATTGAAAAGTATTTCATTTAAGCCATGTTTAATTGAATCATTTTTCAACTTAAATTTTCTCACTAATGAGAAAGATCAGAGGAACGGCCACCACGACATCCACTTCCTGCAAAAGGCCCTTTTTGTGTTTAATGAAAGGCAACAATTAGATACCTTAAGAGTTACCACATTTTGGCTCTCCCACATTTTTATCTACCCAGAGTCAAAACCTTTGCCAGCACTTGAGATTTTTCAGTGTCCTCTTTGGTGTATATATTTTCTGTCCTGCATCGCTTCTATCATAAAGGGATGTAAAGAGGCATATAAAAGTAGTCTCAGAGGTGAGTGTGGCTACAAAATCATTTAAATTATCTTGAAGAGTTTAGAGGAGATGTAGTAAAACATGCTTGACTGGTATTGGTAGAGATGAAAACACAATATTTTAACTTTTAAAGACGAAAGAGCTATTTTAAAAAGCATGTGTTTTCATAACATACTTTATACCAATGATTCTAAGGTTTCTATTAAACAGAAAAACAAATTACAAGTCTGGCAATCACAAAGATGAAAGGGGGTGAGGTCCCCATAAGTGAAGGGATCGAAACCAACAGCAAAGTGGTGACCAAATGCCATGGCATATTAACAGCATCATTAAAGCTCCAAATTACATTTCATGATAGCTGACTGACGTTTGGGGGTTCCAGTGCCCATGGATGGCTGCATGTTGAGGAAACAAGGGAAGGAGAAATGAGAGCTCATGTCCTATCTGGAGAACAGCGAAGTTAAACAGACCAGATCGAGTAACTTCCACTCTCATCAACTACCTAGGCCAAGTCTGGGCCTCCCCGGCGGGCACAGTCCAGGCCACTTTGTCACCCTTGGGGAATAAATTTAGTAGCTCCAGCTCCAAATTCCAGAGACACCAGTTCAGGTCAGGAATTTTGTCTCTAAGCAGGTGGAATTTTGCTTATTAAAGACAATTTCAATGGTATTGAGTATCAGCTGAAGCTCAGCAAAATCCCTGTTCCTTGAAAAAATATAATATTTACCAAGAAATTATGAACTAAGGACACTAGGTTTGTGGATATTTAAGGGTGTCTAAACATTTGACAGAGAATTCTAACACATGCATAAGCAAAGAACTTTTGGCTTGACTGATGACCCATTAATACATCGCACATCAATGTCAGCTTTTAAGGTCAGTTTTTCTAGGTGAAAATCTCAAATGCTCAAGTTTGCCATTTGGCAAAATCAAATCTAGAGCTAGTGGAGGGAACTCGAGAGGACTGTGTTCCTTGGCAGAATAAAAATCCCTGCCCTTTAGGGAAAGCTGCAGGACGTCAGGAAACAGAGCCACACCACCGGCCACCATTCTCAGCATCAGAAAGTGGCTCCTTCCACTGTGACCGGGTATACTCTGGGTCTCCATGGGTCCCCAATCTTCAAACCGAAGAAGAAAAAAATGGTGAATATTTGACTTTCTATCCTCAACTCTTTTTCAGAGTGAAATATTCCTTTGTGAAAGAAATATTCAACCAACCAAATTTTGATCACATACACTTCTTTAGGATTTAGACTAAACACAATCATGGAGAAGTCCTGATAATGACGTCCGATTTTCAGAGCTGTTAAAATACTGCTACTATTAGGAAAAGGGAGTCATATTATATTGTTACAAAAAAAAAAAAAACAACAGATGTTTTTCATGAGAACTAAATTGGTAGTTATCTATATCAAAACAGATTTTTTTTACCTAAATTTAACAAATTCCTATTCCTATCCAGACCCAGAAACCTCAATTTAATTTGGCCACCTACTATGCACAAAGCATTATGTTGAAGCCATGCAGAAGCCACCGCCCTGCAGGAATTTGGAGTAAGAAAGCTGTGTGCAGGAGTGAAGTTCAGCAGGAGATCTGGTTTAAGAAAGAAATGCCATTTTAGCCAAGCCAAAGGAGTAGTAGGCTATCAATTTATGGAGATTGACAGGTGATATCAAATGAATAGCAAGAATAACGTTTCCCCTAAATGATCAAGAATAGTCCCTCCTCTACTCTGAAAGTGCAGAGTCACTTAATAGGTCTCTCCGTCTACAACCCTGGCCATCCCATTTCCCCAAAAGGAATTGCTTGAGGCTATTATGGGACAGGCCGAGGCCTTCATACCCACGGGTTCTCCCTGGCATTCCCCAGTGGCCACGCCTCTCTCCCAGAGACGTCTCTGAGGGCTGATGGGGAGGCACCAACCAGATCTCTTAACTTTGGAGACTGGAGAATCTGGCAGGGTCGTTTTCTCCTTTCCATGGCATATTCCCAGCCTGCTTCTTGCCAGCTTCAAGGGAGGATCAAGTGAGTGTTTTTTGGTTTATGCTGAAGGCAATACCTGTGCTGAATGTCTGTCACGGGAATTCAGAAATGCTGAGGCGGCCGCTGCAGGTGGTGATGGCCACAGGGCCCAGCAGCCTGGGCAGGTAGCACCTGGTCTGAGTCTCTTGAGAAAGGAAGAGGGACAAAGGCCACCCCTTAAGCTTCGTGGCAGCACCTAGAGGACTCGGGATTCCCCTGGTTCGCAGTGAGGCAGCTTCGAAGTGCTCATGCTCGCAGCAGGGACTCTGGAATTATCAGGAAGGACAGCCTCTATATGGCCCCTATCGGTGAGGCCATGTCAGCCTGCTCCAACTCATGCCAGGGTCCCTAGACAGGGATTTTATGAAAATCTCAATGACCGAGTCAAAGGAGATTTCTGACATGAATGGCTAATAATTAGTGAGTAATATTCGTGACTAATAGAAGGAGCAAGACCTTCTTCATCAGGGCCCAACAAAGAACTGTAACCTGGTGGTAGAAGGGTGCTCTTATTCCATCCCAGAGCAGCAGCTGCTGAGGACCAGGAAGCAGAGCTAGAAAGGAAGGAATCAGGGAACCCAAGGGACAGTGACGGGAATGACGTCTCTTAGCAGCCCCATCCCAGGACAGGGCCGCAGACGTGAGCCACAGCAGAAAATGGCAGGTGCCCAGAGGTCAGGTGTGAGTGGCACTGGCCTCAGAGACCAACTTAGTAACCCAGAGAAAAAGGGTGAGCCATTGCAGGGGAGCAGACTGTGGCCACAGGTCCAGAGAGGGCCGTGGGAGAGAAAGAGCGAGTCTTCTGGTTTTTACCCAAAGATTCGCAGTACACACGGGAGAGGCTTGGGAGTTCAGAACAGACTTGTCTGTAGAACTGTATCATATCTAAGTCTGATTTAGACTACCTTAACAAGCTGGAGCTTCTAAAAAAAATGAGAGAGACTTGACTCATTTGAAATTATGCTGAAAAATGCATTTTAAATGACATGAGTTCAGGGCCCTTTTGTAAAAAACACAACCATATCCAAGGTTTACGATTTTGTGGGCCTCTAATGGCTAAGACCCTACAGAGCAAATCCCACTCTGCCAGCGTGCTCTTTTAGAATGTTCTTGGAATTTGGTTGAGGTTAAGAATATTTCCATAACGTAAGTCTACACCTTAGCTGTTTTCCAACATCTGAACATCACTGTTAATGCGACTGCTTCCCTTTTATTTTGCTGTGGCCTTTTTCAGCTTCCCACAATTGGGGTAGTATTTCGTATCCACAGGAATGGAAATAATAACCAATAGCTCACTTTCCTCTTCTGTGGTTTATGTTTGTGTATTTGCTCCTGCTTCCTTGAGCTTCCTCGGTGCCCCCCCACTTACCCGTCACGCACAGCTCCACCTAGCCTCTGTACGAAAGTCAAGCATGGGAAGAGTAAGATCAAGAAAAGATGCTAAGGGATTGTGCCTAGAGAAGGGTCACCTACAGGCCACTGAACTTGGAGTTGCCAAAGCAGAGTTTCAGTCTTCAACTGCCCCTAATATCTACATAAGATTCAAACTCTTTAAGCTGGAATTTAAAGTTTCCCCCAATTTGACGCAAACCCCACTGGTCTCCACCACAGGACACAAGTAAATTCTCTTATCCAATCAACTGGGTGAGTGCTCCCAAGCAAGGCACGCTCAGCCCTGCTCTCTGTCCTGACTCTGTGCTCCTTTGAGGACCACACTGGCCGGGTCCTTCCCCGGGCGCTCTACTGCTCTGAAGCTCTTTCGTGGGTTTCTACCCACAGACTTGGAAGCAAAGCTTCACCCTCAGTGAAAAGTGGGGTGAATTGAGCAACATCAGTTTCCATAAAGGTCATCTTAAGAGATCTTTAAGTCAAAAGGATAAAAGGAACTGAAATTTTCGCCTGTTGTTAATAGAATGTAAAAGAGCAGCAGTGAAATCCACATGTAGAAAGGATTTGCGAACAACAAACAAAAAAGGAAGAAGGATGGTTAGGCGTGGTTAACTCTTCATTTTTTATGCCTGGCCTGGCCAACGAATACAAGTAGGAAGGCTGAGAAGTGGGGGTGTGGGTGCTCCTGTGAAAGTCTGAAAAAGTTTGCCCAAGGAGGCGCAGATTGTCTATCCATGTCTGTCTCCAGAGAGAGCACACCCTCATTGGAACACACACGTCTTCATCCCCACGGCACGCTCACTCTGAGATGAAGTGAACACGCAAGGTTACCACAGCCCCTCTGCTGAGGCTGCCCCTTTGGAGCCTTTATGCTCAGATTCCACGCCCCCCAAGGATGCTGTGGTCCCGTGTGGACTGTTATGTGGATGTCCCTAAGGGAGGGAAGGGCTAGCGGGACAGCATGGAGAACCCGCCTCCTCTGACGGAGTGGTCCTCAGGCCGCTCGGAGCCCTGTCCCCGTGCATTGTTTCGCGGGGACCCGTGGCTGAGAACCTGGCCAGTGCCAGGCACACCAACCAAATGGAGTTTGTGAACTCACAGTAGAAGAGCCAGAGAGCAAACGTAGTCAATCCCGGAGGCAACCCCTCCTGAGGCCCTGTGTGGGGGCCCAGCCCGACTCCCGGGAAGCCACACTGCTCTCCCTGCAAGAGCCACACATCCTCCTCCTGTGCCAGTTAAACATGAGAATCCACCCCAGTTATCTTAATGGGGAGAACTTACACACAGAATTTGGGTACTGGGTATCAAAGAATCAAACTGTAAAAAAGAAACACCAAGTTTTCATGGATATAAACAACTGCAGGCAGTAGCGCCCATCTCTAGGGCTGAGGGAACAAAGGAAAGAGATGGGAATTATGAAAGGTAGAAGGTTGGAGTAGTTTTATGGGCTAAATTGGGACACACACACGCACACACACACCCCATGCGTATGTTGAAGTCCTAACCCCCAGGACCTCAGAATGTGACTGTCTTTGGAGACAGGGCCGTTAAAGAAGTAAAGTTAACCTAGGCCATTAAGGTGGCCCTAATCCAATGTGATGGTGTCCTTGGAAGAGGAATCTGGGCAGAGGGACACAGAAGAAAGGCCATGTGACAGCTCTAAGAAGACAGCCATCTACAAGCCAAGGAGGGAGGCCTCGGAGGAAACCACCCCACCAACACCTGGCTCTTGGATGTCTAGCCTTTGGAACTGTGAGGAAATAAACTTTCTGTTGTTTCCATCATCCAGTCCATATGTAGTACTTTTTTATGCCTGGCCTGGCCAACGAATACAAGTAGGAAGGCTGAGAAGTGGGGGTGTGGGTGCTCCTGCAAAGCTAGAAGTCAGACAACCAAAAAGGGGCGCCCACACCAGTGCTGGTGTTTCTGTGTAACTACCGCGTGCTAACCAATTACGCCACTGGAGTTCCTGTGCTGAATTTTCTGAAGGAACAGGACCTAAGAGCTTGCATATCTCTTCTACTTTCTGTACCCAAATATCTCTGTGACCCCCAAGTGGTAGGACCTAACAAGGATCCAGTGGGAAGAACAAAAAGTGATTTACAGAGTCCCAGTTCTTCACTGTCAAGCTGAGGAAGAAGGATGGTTAGGCGTGGTTAACTCTTCAGGAATAGTTTAATAACTGATGTCATATTGTATTTAGAGATAAATTCATCCGTTGTTGTTTTCCTCCATTTGAAAGCTCCAACAGGTTAGGGATTTTGTTTTGTTTGCTATCACCAATGTGTAGAACAATCTCAGATAAATAGGAAGAACTCAAAAAATACATGTCAAATGACCAAGTGAATTAGTATCATCACTCAAAACAAAAGGTGAAGATCAAAGACAATAGTAAAAATACTCTCCAAAGTACATCATAATTAATCTCATCTCCCCTCTCCATCACATAGTCCCATCTGTCCTTCAGTCCCCACCAATTCTCAGCTGAAACAGTACTCACAGTTCCTTCTTATTGGTCCATTTGCTTTCAACCATACTCCCTACAATCTACCCATTGCTTGTAGCCAGATAGATCTTTATGATATACATATCTGATTATGTAATGCAGTTCCTTAAAATTCTTCACAGGGAAACTTGAGAACCTGATAGTTGGTCTTATATATTGCCACTTTCATCCTGACAATGCTTGCAACAGTTCCAAAAAAGTACTTATAATGCTGATAGCACATGCCTTCTGGTTATAAACAGGTTGTTCCCTCTGCCTGGGGTATATTTTCTCACCTGAATCTCTATTTAGTGACTCCTCACTTTTCATGACTCAAATAAAATGTCACTTCCTCCAGGAAGCCTTCTGTGACCTTTGCTAGTACAAATGAATTAAGTTATGTAATGAGCTTAAAATAGTGCCTGACAGAGTAACTTCTCGATATGCATAGATCCTTAATTTTGTCATTTTACTTCTGTGTTTGCAGAGAACCTTGTGTTTTATTAGAATACCATTTAATTCCTGTAACTGTTCTCTGGTGTGTATTTTTCCCACCAGATTTCCTTCTACCATATACCAGAAATTTTTTGGCCTAAGCACCTGGTACAATGACTGGTACAATGAAAAAACACTGAGTGCATGGCTATTGGGTGGGTGGCTGGATGGATGGATGGACAGAGGGATAAGTGGGTGGGTGGGTAAGTGGATTGATAAAAGATGACTCTACCCTAAATGGGCTCAACATGAATTTAAGAAAAGGAATAGGAAAAGAAGTAGAAAACCATCCGCCATGACTATCACTGAACAGGGCATCGAAAGAGTTTAGAGGCTCTGAGTAATGTGCCTGCTGCCCTAGTGAATAAATAGAAAGAGAACTGCAATAATGTTTCTCTAATACAGTGGGGACTTTGCGTGATTTTTTTTTTTACTTATTACTTGTATATATATATCCACATTGTTTGAGTTATTTATTGTAAGCTTATGTTTTTTCTTTTCTAAATAATCCTGGAAACAAATTTGGTACATGATTAATTCTGAATGGTGGAAAGATCCATGAGCCTTAATGTCTCCTTTGTACTTCTTGTGATTTTAAAATCCTTGGTCCTACCCATTCCCTTTTCTTTTTTTTTAACAAATCCAAGAAATGGGACTCGTCAGATCGTACTGGTTAAAGGCAGCAAGGTCTGGAGTCTGACTTCCTGGGTTCAAATTCTGTCTATATAAATCACTAGCTGCGGTTCCTTAAGCAAGTTACCTAACCTCTCAAAATCCTGTGTCCTCATAAATAAAACAGATTTGTCCTTCCACATAGTATTGTTATGGTTAAGCACTTGGCCTGGGGAGATGCTATAGTTATTCCCTAGCATATGATACATTGATGCTTGAATACATGCGTTACGCTGAGCTGGGCTCATCTTGGTTTTTTAAAATTATTTTTGTCAAGGACGGAGCTCATTTTTCATATTAGTTACCCCAAGCCACCTCTGGAATTCAGCCGTGGTTTTGCTTTATCTCCATGAAGACACTGGAAAGCTCCTAGACCGGAAGCCTGTTGGCCGCCACTAGCTGAGAAGAGCTTCTCCCTCTCTGAAAGGCCAAAAGGGAGGCTGTGGTGTGGGAAGAGGAAGATATTCACTTCTTCTTCTCTAAAAATAAGAATTTGCTGGTGCTACTCTGAATGTAGACAGCTATAATCTGCCACTGTGATTAAAAACATATCTCCCCTTCTGCATTTAAAATAAAATATATTGTCTGCAATTTCTTCTATCTGGGTATTTATATTTGCAAATGTCTATAGTGAACATGTTACTGCTTGTGCAATAATAAAAACTTACAAAGAAAAGCACAGTACAGTAGTTCTTTCCAATTCTCATGGTTACAGAATGAGTCAATCTTTTTAATGTCAAAATTTTTTTCAGAGTGTGACCTAGTAGACGGAGCATGAGTCTGAGAGCTAGAAACTTCCAAGTCTTTATCAAAGCACTGAGAGTTCCTTGCTGTATACCCTTTATAACTGCTTACCTCTCTGAATCGTAGTTCCTTATGCAATAAACAAGGACGCTCAGGGACACTGGAGGGTTTAATTGGTTAGTGTTCATAAGGTCTAGAATGACTAAAATATAGTGTTTTCATTGAAAATAAGTCAAGAATTGAGGAAGAAGCATCACACTTAAACAAAAGCTGTTTTCATTCATTTCTGTGCTGCGAAAAAATGAACCCTTTGAGTATACTGTAAACAGTGGAGTTTTTAAGGCCAAATCTCACAATTTAGGACCTACTTTAGCTAACATGGAGAGAGAAGTTTGAAACATTCCTTGGCTTATTTTACTCATTTGCTAAACACATAATAAGAGCATACTGTAAAAACAACTCATTTGCTGTAAAGGTACTAGCCATTGCCTCCCTGCACCCCTTCTTAAACAACCTGATGTACCCCCACAGCCCAGCATCTCTGTTCTTCATGATCTGACCTCTCTCTGGTCACAGCTGTTTCTTTTGCATTGAAGAGCTGACCCATAAGAAGCTGAGTTAGTGAGATTTTGTCTCGCATGAATTAGCATTAAGTCAAATCCCTTAGAACATGGGGTGGCCGCCATGTTGGACCATACACAGCAAAAAGAATCTGGGATGTAGCCAGGGCAGAGGAGCAAGTATGGAGAGAGCAGCAGAGGGCAGACCTTATAACTAAGGATGAATATGAGGGGGTTGGAGGGGAGAAAGCTGCCTGAAGCTTGCTGGTTTCCACAGCTCAGGAAAGACTCTGACATTTGAGTTTGAGGGCGTCCTCTATATCTCCCCAAAATCCCTTCTCAATACTATTTGAGTGGTTTTCTTTTTTAATTACAACAAGAATCTCTGATTAAATCTATGGTTGCTGGCCTTCTAAGACAGCGACCCCCAGGCTGAGATTACACACACCAAGATGTCCACCAAAAAATCAGGGATTCCAGCATCAACTGGCCAATTTGTTATTCTGTCAAGTAAGAAACAATGTTACTATCATCAACATAGTGCTACATCAACATACTACATACTACATCAACATACTATGTCAACATACTACAATGTACTATCATCAACATAGTGCTACAAATCATAATGTATGTATAATACATACCACTGAAAACTTGAAGCATTACAAAACTCTGCATTATATTTTCCATTTTTGATTAAAATGCAAGTTACAAGATAGTAAATTTTTACTGTGCACTTTCTCAAGTTTTGGCAATGAGCGGTGGCATAACCACCGCTACAATGGAACAGTTAAGCAGTATAGTTTTGCTACCGAAAAAATCCTTTTGCATCACTTTGCAACTTCTTTTGCATCACTTTGCATTTCTTTTGCATTCCACCCCTGTACCATCTCCTGGCAACTATTGATCTATTTCCTATCACTGTAATATTTCCTTTGCAAGACTATCATGTAAGTGAAATCACATGACATGAGATCTTTGAGTCTGACTTCCTTCACTTAGAATAATGTACTTGAAATGTGTTGTTGCATGTATCTGTAATTTATTCCTTTTTATTGCTGAGTAGTATTCCATTACACGAATGTATCACACTTTATCAGACAGTTGAGAAATATTGGTTAGTTTCTATTTTGGGGTGATTATAAATAAAACCACTATAAACACTTAAACAGGTTTTTGTGTAAACATAGGTTTTCACTTCATGTGGGTAAATTCCTCAGAGAGGAATTGCTGGGTCATGCAGTAAATGTACATTTAACTTTGTAAGAAACAGCCAAACTGTTTTCCAAAGGGGCTGTGCCATTTTCCACCACACCAGGAATAGATAGGCTCCAGTTGCTCCCCACCAGCCAGTGCTTGATAATGTCCACTTTCATTTTAGCTATTCTAAGCTGTGTAGAGAACCCTCAAAAAACTAAAAATAGAGCTACCATATGACTCAGCAATTCCACTCCTAGAAATCCACTCAAAGGACACAAAAACATGAATCCACAGGAAACCTGCACTCCTATGTTTATTGCAACATTAATTTTCAATAGCTAGAGTGTCGCAACAATCGAAATGCTTCCAAACAGATGAATGGATCAAGAAGTTGTGCTATATATATATATATATATATATATATATATATATATATACACACACACACAGTGGGCTACTACTCAGCAATCAAAAAGAATAAACTTATGCCATTTGCAGCAACACAGATGGGGTGGGAAGGGATTACGCTAAGTGAAATAAGTTAAAAAGAAGAAGAAAAGTATTGGATAGCTTCATTTCTTGGTGGAATACAGGGAAACCAAACAAAGGATCAGGAAAAAGGCAAAATTGCAGTCTGACCATAGATCTGAAGCATACAGCAGGTAAGGGAGTGCAACGAGTTAAAACAGGGGAGGGAAGAGCACAAGGGACTGTGGTGATGGATCACAGACGCTATGATTGGTAGAAAAACTGAGGTGGAGGACTGAGGGGAGAAATCAAATATTGTACAAAAATAAACAATGACACAAAAAATTTTAATTTTAGCTATTCTATAAGGCATTTGATGCCATTTTCAGTTTTTGATGGCATTTCTCTAATGATGTTAATGATGTTAAACATCTTTTTGTGTACTTACTTGTCATCTACATATCTTCTTTGATGAAATGTCAGTTTAATTATTTCGCCCGTATTCTAGTTGGCTTGTATAATTTTCCTAATTTTGAGAGTTTTTTGAGAGATTTGAGAGTTCTTTATACATTTTGGAAACAAGTCCTTCATCAAATATGTGCTTTGCAAATATTATCTATCTGTAATTTTCTTTTCACTTACTTTAACCACTACATTATTCTTATTTTTTCATTTCAACTTGGATGTTGAAAACATTGCCAAGAACATCTTATGCATGTTTGGGAACCCCTGCTCTGTGGAACACAGAAAATAATGGACAAGATCTCTGCTCTATAAAGGTGAGTGACTTTGTTGAAGAACTAGTACATACAGAACTTAACCCTACTTAAGAGCGGGCAGGCAGCTCTACTGCATGGGTCATCCAGAGCGCAGGTTCTTTCTATTTTGTGGTGCCATCATCTTCTCACATATTCTTCTCATCTATCTGCTTTGTTGAAAGTGATTTACCATTATTTTATTTGTACTTCTACCCTAAGGAGAAGAGGAAGTAGAGGACAAGCCACTTCCTTTTCAGGACATGACCCCAAAGTTACTAACATCCTTTTGGCCAGAACTTAGTCACTTATCCACAACTTACCACTAGAAAGATTTGAAAATGTACTCATTAGTCATGTGCTCTGCTTAAAATTCCATTGCAATGTAAGAGTATATACTGGGGGCATGTAGCAGTCCACCAGAAGCAATAAATAGAGTTTGTTATTTTTTTACCTAAAATTACATCTTACCTGTATTCACAGACAACTAGAAAGCAAGTTTCACCCAAAGTTATTTCTGAAATTAATAGAAAGCTGGGTGTGATTTTTCTTTTGCCTTGGAATTAGCAAAAAGAGTTGGCAAAAGCTGAAGACAAAAGGAGAACCAAGAATTGAGTCAAACACCCCCACAAAACCAACATCACATACTTCCAGCCCTGCTCCAACTTCCCAAACATTGAGTTGTTGGAGAGGTAAAAGGAAGTTGTTGAGTAATTACCCTGTGAGGAATGTAATTTTCTGTGGTAAGAGATAATTCCCTCCCCATCCTAAGAGAAGGGAAAAGGGTATGTTCTCTTCTCAAAGCTAAGAAAGCAAGGCTCAAGAAGATCACTCCTAAAAATTAGGGTAGTTTCTCATCAAGGGGCAATTTTGCCTCCCAGGTAAGAAAATCAACAATCCTGGTTTGGGGTGGGACTGAGGGATTTCCTGGGTGCCCTGATTTCCTGTTACTGCTATCACAAATAAGAATAAATTAGTGGTTTAGAGAATGTGAACTTATCTTACAGTTCTAGAAGTTAGAAATCTCACTAGAGATAAAATCCAGGTGTTGACAGCATTATGTTCTTTCTAGATGTGCTTGGAGAAAATCCATTCCTTACATTTTCCAACTTCTAGAGGCTGTCTGCATTCCTTGGCGTGTGGCCCCTTCCATCTTCAAAGCCAACAACTGTATCACTCTGATCTCTGTTCTTGTATATCTCCTCCTCTGACTGGCATTCCTGCCTCTGTCTTATAAGTACCCTGTGATTTTAATGGGCCCACCCAAATCATCCAGGATAACTTCCCATCTCAAGATACTTAAATAATCACATCTGCAAAGTCCCTTTTACCATGTAAGGTAATATATTCGCAAGTTTGGGATATTTGCGATATTTTAGAGGGATATTATTCTTTGTACATGGGACATGGGACTTTTGGGCCTATCACCAGGAAATTTAGTCACCTGATCATCAGGAGACATTTGGCAATTTCTGGGGATATTTTCTAAACAGCTGTCATCTAGTGGGTAGAGGCCAGAAATGCTACTAAATACCCTCCAATGCACATGGCAGTCACTCACAACAAAGAATTACACAGTGCAAAGTGTTAGTAGTGCCAAGGTTGGCACAAAAGTCAAAAAGGGCATCCTTAGGTGGTGAAATTGCTGATTTCTCACCATCAACCAGAGCAAGAGGAGGGAAAATGATGGTTATTAGAGGTAAGGCGGCATGACAAGCGTGCATTCCTGCACTCGCCATGGATGGAGAGAGTTGGGTTTCTTGTGGGCTGAGTGGCTCTGGTGGCAGGTGCTGAAAGGAAGATGCCCTCTAATGCTGCCCTCTGAAAACATCTACCAGGTAAGCAAGTTTTACCAGCAAGGGCACACCAAGGGGGCCACCAAAGCAGGTTAGACAAGGTTATACCAGACTCAGGAACCTTCCAAAAGGGACTTGAGCAAGTGAGCAAGTTTTATAGAACCTCCAAAAACTTTGCTACATATCCCATGAGAAAGTCGGACTTTAGATACACAAAGAGAGGACCAATAACCCATCAGTTTTGACTAAAGAAGCAGCAACAATCTATCTGAAGAGATGGTAATTGTGCCCCCAACCTTCCCCTTTGTCCCTACTCCCGCATAATGAAACCAAGGAAAGAGAACAGAATAGAAAACCACAGTTTCTGTGCTCAAATTTCTGTTAAGCTCTGATGGGGGAGAAGGGAGGTTTTAAATGAGATATTGAATTAAATTTTTTAATTTAAAAATTTTTAATTTTGTATGTAAGTTTTAAGTGTGCATGACTGAGAATCAACATGTGTATATACTACATTAAGTTTGCCACTAAATCCAATTTTATCTTTCACTATACCATTGTCCCCTTTTCCCCAATTTATCCACTCCTCTTTCCCCTTCCCTTGTGGCAAACACTAATTGGTCTTGTGGTCCAAAAATTTATTTTTGTTTTATTTAGTTTACCTGTTTGTTTTCTCTATATACCACATATGAGTGAAATCAGACAGTGTTTGTCAGACAATGATTACCTAGTTGGGGGATGAAAAATGAAGGCGAGGAGTAGGAACTAGAGAAAAAGGAGAGGTAAGAAATTTTCACTGAATACTTTTGTACCATTTGATATTAGAACTGCATACATATAATACTTATTCAAAAAAATCAAATAAGTTTTAAAACTCTACCTTGTAAGAAATAAAAATAGAATTTTGTGTTTGATACGGTATTCTTGTCAGATAAGAGAGTCAAAATGCACTTATATAGTATATATTACATTTTACATTTTCTTTATCCTTTAACGTGGTCATAACAGAAACATCAGAATTAAAGGCAAAGATTTTTGTAATTAATCAAAAAGCCTGACACAACTATATATTTCTTACAAGAAACACTTTTTTTATGTAAAGACATGAAAAGATTAAAAGGGAATGGATGGAAAATGCTAATCAAAAGGCAGCTGAAATGGCTATATTAACATCCAACAAAGTAATTACAGAACAAAGAATTTTACCAGAGATTTTTAGTCATTTCCTAGTGATAATATTACAGATACAACTCTGTGAAGTGGGGGGGAGTCATTTTCCCTGTCCCCAATTACATGTAGCTGCCTTGGACTATAAGCCCCAGTGTGCCATGAACCAGACCTCCTGAGCAGGGAGCTACTGCTAGAGACAGAGAGCTGAGAAGCCAGGTGGACCTCCTCTCTCTTGCTTCTGTGACCCAACTTGCATCCTGGTACTGCTGGGAAGGTGACATGGAGGAGACACATGAAGGAGAGACATGTGGAAGAGACATGTGGGCGAGAAACACATGAGGTGATTGTCTCCAGCAGAAACACAGGTTTCTGGCAGCCATTAACCTGACTTCATGGTGAATTATTTGGCACATTTTGAATTCTGGATCTTTCCTTTGGTCTCAGCTCTCTAGGACCTGCTTAACCCTTCTCCACCAGGATGTACCTTCAATTTGTGGGAAACTTTTGGGAATCAGCATCCCCACTTCAGACAGAGCCTGTTTGGCTGGGCATTTGTACAGAGGAGCTAGGTAATTTTGGTAGCTTTATTGGGAAACTATTAGGAACTATTAAGAATAACTTTCTTTTCTTTTCTCTCTATACACACTAACTCTATTAGAGATCTTTCACACTAAGAGTCTACTTCCTTTGTCTTTGTTTACAGATGGCAGAATCCCTTTAAGCTCATGCAACCCTTGAAATTTTGGGGTCCCTGGGTACCCCTTGGTTACATAAAGGTGGTTAACTATAAAGGTGTCAATTTATCAGGAGAATATAATAACCCTAAATGTTTATGCATTTATAACAATATATAGGAAGCAAAATACTGATAAAACTGCAAGGAGAAACAGACGAACCTGTAATTACAGTTCAATAACCCCTCTCAGTTATTGATAGAATGAATAGAAAATCAGTGCAAATATGGAAGGCTCAAATGAAACTATTCACCAATTTTACCTGACACTTGTGAAGCATTCTCCCAACAGCAACAAAACAGACATTCTTTTGAAGTGCCTATAGAACATTTCCCAAGGAAAATTAAAACACTGGTCAACAGTGAGATCATAACTGACTTTAAAAGGCCCTAATCTGTAGTATCTTGGTGTGCCAAACATGAATATAACCCTGAAAATTTTTTATTAGCTCTTGTTTTGAAGATATTTCATATAATTCATTTTATATGTTTTACCATGTTAATTTATCCAGTAGGACTGCAACAACATCCTAAATCAGCCTAGAATGATGTAATACTGCATCGCATTACATAATACTATCATGCATACATCATCCAGAGTTGATTGCATCATTTTCTGATGCAATGCAATACTACTGCCAGGCGGCTGCTGAAGTAAGCTGACGTCAGCAGTGCACTAGATAAAGCCCTGTCGGAAAGGTTGAGCATTGAAAATATTTCAGACTTTGTGCGAGACAGTTGGAGCTACTGTTCCATAGAACTGTTATTATTTTATCCATTTAGGCACAATACAGAAGAGTAATGCCTCGAAAGTGGATTAATAGCATGGACAATTTCTGCTCTATTTGTGGGGAAATGACATTTGCCAACCAGAAGAAAAGTATCACCTCTCAAGTGAAGAAGGCTTATCATTTTTACTTCGGATGCAAGTTTGGTGACCAAGACAAGCCTTAGGCCCTGCGTATATGCTGTGCTGCATGTACAACACAGCTTTCACAGTGGTTAAATGGCAAAGACCATCAATGCCGCTTGCAGTCCCCAAGGTGTGGAGAGAGCCAAGCAGCCACATAAAAGACTGTGACTTCTGCTTGGTTCCTCCTCTTGCCGGCGGAATAACGAAGCAAAAGAAGTCGAGAATAGTCTACCCAAACATTCCGTCTGCATTGAGATGACCAGTTCAACAACTTGCTGCAGGGTGATGCAAAACAAGCATGGAACGCTTTTTGCCTACTGTCTACAAACTTTCTTGGGAATGTTAGGGCAGAAAACTACAAGGAACTAGTAGAAGACATGCTGATGCAGTATCAGAAACTTGGCTGCAATATGTCTCTAAACATCCACTTCCTTCATTCCCATCTGGATTTCTTCCCTGAAAACTGTGGTATGGTTAGTGAGGAACATGGCGAATGTTTTCATCAAGATATCGCATCAATGGAACAAAGATACCAGGGAAAATGGTCCACTACAATGCTGGCTGACTACTGCTGGACACTCCCGAGAGATGCTTCTGAACAGCTGTACAAGAGACAAGTGAAGAAATCTAAGAAGTTGTCTATGACTTGATTTTTTACAGGTATTAACCATAGGCCTATTACTATTGGCATGCATTTCGTGATGTAAACATCCATTTATTGCAGATTTCAAAAAAACTAGAGCCAAAATTAGAATTTGACTGTTATATTCGTGTTGAGCACATACAAATTGATAGGAAATGACTAATTTTATTTCAGTAACATGCCTTTTGTAAAAATTTGTTGACCAGTGACTGGCATGCATTTCATGATGTAAACATCAATTTATTGCAGATTACAAAAAAACTAGAGCCAAAATTAGAATTTGACTGTCATATTCCTGTTGAGCACATGCAAATTGATAGGAAATGACTAATTTTATTTCAGTGATATGACTTTTGTAAAAATTTGTTGCCCAAGGTAATCTGAGCCATGAATCAAATCTGAAAAAAAAAAAAAAAAAGAAAGTTGAAGGGTTCAAGGCTGACTACAATGGAATTAAATTAGAAGTTAAGAAAATCAAGTAAGAAATAATTGAAGGAAAACATTTGATTTAAAATGTTCTGCATTTTCAAATCAGATTTTATGGCAACTATCAGAACAAATACAAATTCAACAGGAACTGACTTCGTTCCATAAAAAAAGCCCCAGACTATGTTTGAGTCATGTGACTTAGCCACACACGAAGGAGCTCTGGTGGCTCCCTCTCCAAGGAAGCAGTTCTGGCCATAGACAGACAAAAAAAGAAGTTATTGCTTGCATTAAGTAAAAAACGCCTCTCCCACCCGCTGTCCACCTAAGACTTTAGCACATCACAGATAAACATTACTCACTGCAGGCTGATAACAATTTGCAACTGACTAGCTTAGAGGATTTGTTAAAGGGAGGAAAGAAAAGAAAAAAAATGTTGTGAAGATCGTATTTTCTCCTGTAATGAATAATAGGTTGACAAGTGGTTACCTAGGAAGAGTGATCTGACATTTATTTCATAAATTAAACATTTCTCCAATTAGGAGGCGTGAGTGGTTTGGTTGTGGGAGGGGAGTTTCCTTGGATGGAACCCTTGACCAGCTCCCCTCTCCTGGCTGTTATGCTTTGTCTGCACTACTTGGTTGAGCCTGAGTGGGGATAGCAGAATCATGAAATATGTAAATAAGTTGGCAACAGACAGAAGAACTAAACAAATAGTAAAAGCTGGCTGGAAATACCGGTGTAGGTGAAAGGGAATACCTTGGTGTAATATGACAGGAAATCCATTGAAAGTATCTGCAATTAACATCACAAACTAGGGAGAGAAGAATATAATTTGAAGGTGTAGAAGTAACTGAAAGAAGTGAAGCTCCAAGCAGGAGGGAATGGGGGGGTGGTAAGAACAAAGAGAAAAGGAAGCACATTGAACTATGGTGATGGACTGTGGGTGATTTGGTGATGGGTGCATTACAGTGGTATACACCTGATGGGTGTATCCAAATATACATTGTCTCAATTAAAAATAAATGAATGAGTAAATAAATATTTTTTTAAAAAAAAAGTACTGCCTCCCTGGTGGCTCAAGGAGTTAAGTCTCAGCCTATGAAGCTATCTGCAGTCACTGCAGCACGAGTTCCATCCCCAGCCGGGGAGGTTCCCACATGGTGCAGCAGACTTCTCCTGTCTCATACCTTGCCCACTGCTCCCCTCAGCAGTGTATTTCAATAGATCCGCCTATTCTGCTCCCCATTCTGTCTCTGGTGAATCCTCTCACCCACCCACACACACACCTCTGGGCTACACCCCAGTTCTTCTATTCAAAATAAATGAATAAAATCTTTTAAATAAATGTTAAGTGTAATAAGAATCATTAAAATTAATAGGACAATATTGTAAAAAATGAACAATGATGTAAATATATATAAATAAATTATCAAAAAATTAAATTAATAGGATGTAAAAACAAGATGGAAACTCGAATACAAAAAGACCTATATATGTCTACACTCATGGCAGCACTGTCCACAATTGTCAAGTCATGGAATGAGGCTAAGTGCCCATAACAAAGAAATGGATAAAGAAATTGTGAAATATATATTCAATGGAATACTACACAGCTATTTGAAAAGATGAAATAGTGTCTTTTGGAACAAAATGGACGGACCTCAAGGTGATTATGTTAAGGGAAACAAGTCAGAAAGACAGACATCAGATGATTTCACTCATACGTGGAACATAAGTAACAAGAGAACATGCACTAGCAAAATACAACAGTAAGAAATCTTGGATTTAGTAAAAGAATTTACTAGTTACCAGAGAGAACAGGGGGAGGCAGGAGTGGAAAGGGAGGTGGATGGGGTAAGGGCACAGGTGGTTTGGTGGAGGGTGAGTGGAACATGTGCACATATGGAGGAGAAAAATGCAACCCCAAAATTAAAAGAAAAAGAAAACAGTTCAAGATTTCAGAGACAAATAATGACAATCTGGTCACTAGGATATAACCCTCAATGATTCACGGTCACATCTCTCCTTCCCATCTGGTTTCCTCAAACTGAACATTCATTGGCCGGATCACACACCTGAAATGCAAATTGACCGATGTCACTTCTCTTCTGAGAGCATTTAGTAGCCTCCTGCCACGTATAGCAGCTTAAACACAGTGTCTAAGAAGTTGATGCCCCTCCAGCACCGTGTCCACCACGCTGCACGCACACTAGCTCAAGCTAAAGCAATCCCAGCACCAGCCAGCTCCCCACAAGCCCAGCCCTGTGCCCCCAGCCACGCTCTCCACCCTGACTTGCATCCACCCCTCAAGAATAAGCAAAGTTTCTTCCATCACAAAGGATCCTTCCCCAACCTCCCCCAAGTTGGGTTGGCACCTATCCTCCCTTTTCCATACCTCTTTGTTTTCACTATTGTCCCAGCAATGTTGTTGAGTGCTACTACATCTCTAGTTCTCCCACTCTATTGTGAGTTTCTTGAGTCAGTCTCTGAATCCCAGTGGCGTCCCTGGGTGCACAATAAATGCTCAGTAGTTAGTTCTGAAATGCTGATCGCACTAGGCTGAAGAGGAGGGAAACTCTAATCCATTCTGGGTTAATCTGCACCTGCCACAGAATGATCCCTTTACACACACACGCGCACACACACACACACACACACACACGCACACACACTCCGAAGCATATAAAAAATCTGCCCTTATTAATGGGCAGGGTGGGCAGTTGCCTCAAGGGCATGATCGAGTTCCCCTTAGCCCACTCCAAAATACCCTACATCCATCTAGCTGCTATACAGGTAGAAAGATCATCCCAAATGTCAACATCTGAAGAGCTTCCTCTTCAGCTTTCTCTTCTAGACCCAAACAATGCAGAACGAGGTTCCCCTGAATTATGCTCAATGTCTTCTTGGACCGATTTCCCCACCCCCACCGCTGCCACAGAGCCAGGAGCATCCAAGATCCCAACCTGCCGGGGCAGGCTCGGCTGCAAGGAGGAGGAGGAAGGCAGGAAGGCGGTGTCTGGGAATCCGGGCCCAGCTCCCGGCCTCCGTCTGGGCGCCGTCGCACTGACCGAGATCGTAACCTGCGGAATCAGGCAGGTCTGGTTTGACTTGCTCTTGTCTCCATCTCCGTGGTTTTGGGCAGGTTATTTCACCTCTGTGAGTGCGAGTTGCTTTTAAGAGGCACCTTCACCTGGTGCATGCAGTTGGGTGTTAAATGACGCAATGCCCTTTGAGGCTCTCGCAAAGGGGAGCTACCACCCACACCACCGGGATGGGCACATGTAAGAGGGACTCCTGGAGAACCAGCTGGAGAGACTGAAGACGACGCTCAGATACTGCCCAACTGAGCCTGAGCCTGGTCCTGTACACACCCCAGAATCTCTCTCCAGGGCACAAGCTTCCCGCACCTCCCCGAGTAAGCGCTGGGCCCGTCTTAACCAGAGCCATCTCTTTCTTTCTCCAACCTTTTTCTGCATCTCCAACTAGGACCCTATTAACACTATGACGTCTGGGCGCAACAAACACTCTCCTTCTTATAAAGTGAGAAATAGGGAAAAGGTTCTAAAACATGTATTTTAATATATTTATATACCCTCTTTAATCACGTCCGTTCAAGTAGCGGCACAGTGAGTCGTGGACGTCTCCAAACACTGAATAAGAAAAGCCTGTAACGCAGAAAGCTCCCTTATTATGTGTCATATATCGTGGGCTGCTACATAGCCTCAGGAGGTGCTGAGAAGGTGGGCGAGCTGATAGCTTTTTAACCCTAAGTCAGTGGCTCTCAAACTTGAGGATACATCAGAATCAGATTGTTTAAAAGGAGGATCACGGGTGAATTGGTGGTGGGCCACCCAAGGGGAATACAAAATGTAAAAGACATAAATAACAATAAAAATATATATTTAATAAAAAAAGGGGGGGAGTTCATTAAATGGGCTGCTAGGTACCACTCTCAGATTTTTCTGGTTCATTGGTTCTTGAAACCTGAGAATTTGCATTTCTAGGAAACCCCCAGCTGATGTTCCTGCTGCTGGCCTGGGGAACCCCACTTTGAGAACTATTGTTCTAAATAACACAGAATACCATTTAAAACAACTTTCAAAGAAAGGAAGTCACAAAAAATACATAAACTCTTTTTAGTGGTCTTTCAAAATTTATTCATTTTTCAAATGATAAAAAATTATTTTTATAATAATCAAGTAATTCTAAAAGTAATTAATTCTATAATTATCAAGTAATTCTAATCAAGTTTCTTCAACTTATTTTTCTATACTGCCATTTAATTTTTCCTAATGTCATAGTTTTAAATCTTAGAGTTTGAAAAATTCTAGTTGCTATCAATGGACTGCCTTATCTGACATATACAGAACATAAAAAAAATTCAAAATATTGCTATATGGTGCACATTTCTTATACACTATTTCTGTGCACACAGTGCACAATTTGTTTCTTATGGCTATTTTCAGTTTTTCTGAATTATAACTAATAATTGATGTTGCTCTGATTTTTCAAAACAGAATATGAATAACATGTTTTAAATTCCTCTAAAATAATAATATTTTTTAAAAAAACAAATGCCAGGAAACCCATCATGCTGTGAAGCCCCATTAAGGACAAATACTAAATCTTTCTGGAAAGAACTTTGCCAATAGACATCATGACCTCTAGAAGTTTTCACACATCTTGGCCCATAATTCCTCTTTCAGAAACCTGTCTTGAAATAAACTGACAAAAGATTCGTGCACAAAAATGTTCTCAATATTTGGCAAAAAAAAAAAAAAGAGAGAGAGAGACAACTACAGCGATGAAAGATTAGATGAATAAACTATGATGTGAACATAGATTGGTGAATTGGGCAGACCTTACAAATGAAGAATTTTTAGTAGCATAAAAAATTCTTAAGCTATTGTGATACGAGAACAAATCATATAAAAAGTTATCTATATTGTTTAACTTCACTGATGTAACCATAAAGGAATGTATTTTAAAAACCACCAAAAGCAAAATCAAACTGTTGACATGAGTTATCTCTAGATGAAAAAGATTATAGGTGATTCTTCTTTTCTGTTTTATATTTTCCTCCACTGATCATGCCTTAGTTTTATAAATGGAGAACAATAAACACTGTCCAAAAATGAATAATACTGGGAAGTCCTTGCTATGTGTAATTTTATGCCCAATCTGGAAAGGGTCCCCAAAATATTAAATGGATAGACATTAATATACTTCCACTACACACTAAGGGATGAGAAAATATAACAAACAAACTTTGTTTTCTGGGTTTGCTAGACTTTTTTTAAGAGTAGTAGGAAATTGTGACTTTTTCTAATGGAAAATTAACCCTGCTTTGCTAAACTCATCATGAAGGCATTTCTTTTGATGCAAACTGCTGATATAGAATGTTAACTTCCTAGCCAGCCCACAGAGCTGTAGGCCACTCTCCTGCCTCTTGCTGAATTTCCTGTCAGTGTGGTACTGGACTTGGTTTCATTCTTTTGTGTGTGTTAAAATAAAACATTGCGGGCGCCTCCCTGGTGGTACAAGGGTTAAGTCTCAGCGCCATCAAGCTATCCCCAGCCACTGTGGCATAGATTCGACCCCAGTCAGGGAGCTGACCCACATGGTATAGTGGACCTCTCCTGTCTCTCCTGCCCGCCCACTGCTCCCCTCAGCAGTGTATTTCAGTAGATCTGCCTATTCTGCTCCCCACTCTGTCTCTGAATCCTCTCACCACCCGCACCTCTGGCCTACACCCCAGTTCTTGTTATGCACAAATAAATAAAATAATTTAAAAAAATAAAAACATTGTGCTTGCTTTAACTATCATGTAATACTATGCCCTGTGCGGAGAAACTCGGGAACAGGCAGTGAATAAAAGACCTGAGAACCTAGCCGTGTGTGTATTATTTATAAGAGAGTCTTAAGCATTAATCTCAGTTTAACAAAGCTCCACAAATTAGTTTCTCACTAGATAATATCTGGAGCATTGATAATCACATAAAAAATGTGTAACATATTTTTTGTTTGCTTTCAGAATTTAGGACTTATAATTTGTCCCAAAGTAGCTGAAGCAAAAGTCACAAAACATTCTGCTTTTTTCAAAACATGCATGCTTTTTTCACATGCCCACGCCCACCTCCCAGCCCCACACCTTGCAAAAGAAAGAGCACTTGTTTGTAGGGGGGAAAAAATGGCTTTGTAGATGGGAACAATACAAATTCAAAACTTAGAGAGAAGGATTAACTCTATCACACATATCTTTAAAATATTTATCTGAATAGCCAGTCAAATAGCCAGTCAATAGCCAACAGTGTATTCTCCCTGAAATGTTATCTACAAGATTTCCAAAGACTGAATGCTATCTTGGAATGTCGCTGATCAGGTAACAGGAAAAACCCCAGCGTCCTTCCTTTCCAACAGAAGAGGAAAAGACAGAAGAAACTATTGAAACCTTGTCTTCTCTCCTTGTGGCTTGTGGTCTCCACCTCCTCAGAAGCCTCCCCTGCCTTCAAAGCCTCCTGACCTTTGCCACCAAATCCACCTCCATGGCAACCCCCCAAAGCCACCTTCACCCTTAGTTTAGCCCAGCTCAAAGTGACTTTGCTTCATCAATGTCACTATCTCCCATGACCTCCTTCTTCGCTGTTGAAACTAGAAAACCAAACCCTTTGAGGACCCGGTCTCCTAATCAATGACGCTCTTTCCCCAAATGGAGCCGTCAAAAGATCACGCCTCCGTGGTCTTCTCAAATAGACCTTCGGCAGAGTTTTGGATTCTGTCTTCTTGCCTTGGATGATCTCTGGGTCCTAGCAACTGCAGTCTGATTGCTCTGCCCTCATTTTTCCTTTTATTTCAGAAATGTAAAGATTCCTTGTCATCACAAATGAAGCAAGTCCTATGGAGACATACCTTTTAGATTTTCTATTTTGGTTCTGGAGTCCTACGATCAAAGTTGCCTTCCCAAATACCTCTGAAGAGTTCTTTGTTGCACCATGGAAAGGTTACTTAAAATAGGGTTTGGGACTCACCACTCCAAGTGCTATTCTGTCCATGACTATGGTGTTCTTTGACCTTTCTTTCCAGTATAGTAGAGAGGAAAGGATTGTCCATCGATTGCTGCTTCCGCTTTTCTTTCAAGGTTTTCTCTGCATCAGTTTCTGTCTTAAATTCAACAGAAGAAATCCCTTTACTCTTTCCATCCTTGCTGGCTAATAAGATCTCCATAGCATCCTCAAATAATTCTTTTAAATCATCCTAAATAACTTTGCAAGGCAGATTTTTAGAAATGTGTTTTTGCATCTTGATGCTTTGTACTGTCTCTTTGCCTTTGGTTTTCCTGGCTTGATTTCATTGCAAAGACTGTTAAACCAGTTAGTTTCAAGGCTTTTTCCATGTCTTCAGCAGATTCAAAATCTTCCTACCTACACCAAACTTCCTACTTACACCAGTTCTGACATCCAGAACAGCAAGATCACTTTTATCAATTAAAAAAAAAAGTCATTGATACCTATTTTAAATTCAACCAATTTACTAAAGCCCAGGTTTCCAATAGAAAGATTGAAAGATGTGGTTGGTTCTGTGGCTGCTACTCTCGCTCCTTGACTTCAGGAGCTTCTGTTTGGCCTTTTCATCTTTCATTTTCCAGGTGCTTCTTTGACAGGCGCATCCTCATATCCATCCCCAACCTCTTGGTCATCATATTCAGCCCTGCAATCTTGGGCATCACAGGAACAGCTTTTAAGGAGCTTTCTTTCCTTTGACTGGTACAAGACTCCATAACTACTTCTTCAGAGTCAGCATCATCTTCATCCTCTTCCTCCTCCTCCTTCTCATCATCTGACGCTGGAGTTACTGTGACTTTTATCACTACTAGCTCAAATATCTTCATCCTTATCCTCTCATTGTCATCATCATCTTCCTGTCACTGTCTTCCTTTTGGGTTCTTGCCATTCTTTCCTCCCTTGGCTGGGGTGACTACTTCCTTCATACCAAGGGTCACCGCCACTGTTTTGCCTGGTGTGGCTCCCTTCTTGCCAGGTTTGCTACTGTTTTTGTTGGTGTAACTGACTTCCTACTGCCTTTTGCCAGGGGTCACCACTGCTCTGCTGGTTGATGTGGCAAACACACCCTTTTTTGTTAGGAAATTAATACCTTCTTTATTGGATTTATGGTAGCCTTCTTGTCTCTTTACTGAGGAATGACAATATCTTCTCCTCTTCTATCATTTTTCTTCATCTCATGACATTTCTCCTTCACTGACTTCTTCTTTGGGGGGGAGAGCATTTTTTTTTTGCCATTACCTAGATGTTTACCAGCCTTTGCAAGCATCACCGTAATGGCGGCTCATAAAGGCAGAATACGTGGTGGGTGAGAGGCCCAGGGGAGCCCAGAGGAGCCAAAGGACAATGATGGCTGCTGCCAGCACTAAAAATTCCAGAACACACATTTGACCCCCATCTAGAGCTTGAGACTGAGTAGATAGCAAAAGAACTAAATCATGTTTAAATTCAGTAATTAATTTATTGTGGAACCAAATAATAAAATTATGGTTGTGATGAGTTACAGTCGAAGTTTTAAACATATAAGCAATAAACAAAAAACATAAGAACAATAAATAACTTTAGGTCTTTATTATGTACCTAGTACAGCGCAAAATGCCTTATGTGGGTATCTCATTCATCACAAATCACTTTATCAGGTGGGCGCTAACATCACCCACTGAGGAACCTGCAGCACAAAGATCCTGCTCAGGTGGTCCCTTTGTTCTTTCCATCTCACACCATGGTGTACTCAATAGAGTGACTTTTTCTGGTCCCTTCTCCTTTTCTTTTATCTTACGGCAAAATCACTGAAAATACACAGTTAGAAACTTGCAAAGAGTGCTACAGGCTTCTCTGCCAGCTCCCAGGTCTGCACACCTAAAAACAAATGCAAACTGTTTCCATGGCCCCATCACCCACCAACCAGCTCCTTTTCCTGCTCAGCTCCCCTGAGACACAAGTGACAAGAGAAAAGGATGTGTCACTGCCAGTTGACCAAAACAAAAAGGCTCTTTTTTCTCTGACAAAACCTCCCCAGCCCACCTTTGAATAAAAAGCTAACGAAAAGTTTGACTTCTAGAATATGTTTAGAAGCAATATATGTATTGTACTATCGAGAGACACGAAAGAACTTACATTTTCTTTATTAGTACTAAGCAATATTTGATTAGTGGAACTTAGATGATGTCTAATAACAATGTTCTGAAGAGAGTTTCTTGAACTCATGTTAGTTATTTGGAAGACTCTGTACAAATAGCTTTTCTTAAATCAATGTTTTTCCTCTTTCTGCCCTGTATCTCCACACAAGAAACAAGGTCATTCTTTTTAACTGAGAGGTCATGTTCTTCCTCTGTTCTCAAAACCATGCAGTGACCCCCATCTTGTTAAAAATAAAATACAAAGATGGAAACAACCGAAGTGTTTTTGATGAATGAATAAAAAAAGTGGTATATATGCAAGGAATATTAGTCAGCCATAAAAAAGGGAAATCCTATCATTTGGGACAACATGGGTAGATGTGGAGGGGATTATGTCGAATGAAATAAGCCAGACATAAAAACGAGTATTGAATTATCTCACTTAAATGTGAAATCTAGAAATAAAGAACAGATTGTTGATGCCAGAGGCACTGCACACAGGGGCAGGCAGGACAGAGTCGAAGTTGGTTTAAGGTACAAACATCCTGTTTGAAGATAAATAAGTCACTGATGACTAATTTGTCACTAATGACTGACAGGGTCAGTCATAAGAACAGAAGACAGTGCCTATCAAGGGGTTATAGTCTAACTATGAAGCTAGATCATAAAATATGAATGATTAAATACAAATTATCAAACAGCACACCAAAGGAAATTTATTCAGTCTCCAAATATAGATTTTACACATTAACATAATCATACAAATTTTAACATTAATGAGTAATCTTAGCAAACTGCCAGGAGATAGTGTCAAGAGGATTTTGCATAGTTTAAGAATGGTAATGGCAAGCAAATTGATACATTAACAGAAGTCTGGTGCTTCTGATTAGTATAATGCTCTGTAAATAGTGAGCATTTTAATAAACTTTTGATAACAAAGACTGATTAACCTCATTTCCTGGTGCCTTGGCCCACAGATTGAATTCTCTCACTGTTGGCATTAGAAAGCTGTTTCATAACCAGGAGTCCATGAGAACTGAACAAATCAAGGTTAAAAACAAATTTAGAGTGAATGATTGATGCAATTAAAGTTATTAGTAAGTAAAGTCTTGGCTATAAGGTAGCAAGTTTAAACAAATGAAACTATGCCAGGTAGCATTTCTAGAATTTTCATTCACTTTAAGGAAGACCATAAAATAAACTAAATAGATTTTTTTTAATAGAGGAAGGACCAATCGTTAAATTTATTTTTGAATGAAACACTAACCCACATTATTGACAGTGTTCCAATAGGTCAATTTAGACCCATAAAAGTTTATATATCAAGAAATCCAGCATATTTCCGTCTTGGAACAAAAACACTCCTGAAGTTTCTACAAATCAATATGCCTTAATTAAACAACAATAAGCTTATTCAAAAGTTAATGTTATTTCATAGTTAGTCAGATGACCCATTTCCTTAACATTCTTAAATTCTTTGTTTCTCTTTAATAAAAACATTTAATCCAAGCTAATTATAAAAATTTTCATTGTTATTCAATCTATGAGGATTGAATGAACATTTTTTGACCAGATGAATAAATTAATTTTTCCAGGCATATATCTTCATTAGTTGCCCTGATTGAAATGTGGGCAAGTGAAAAGTTTCCAATCAAGTTATGTTTCTCAAAAAAAAAAAAACCAGCCATGTCAACTCCAGAAATGGCCTGTCAGGCCAGGCTTTATCACTCAAGCCTCCAGTGCAGCATTTAGAAAACTCTTCAGTTGTCTTTTTCCCCTGAATTGAGAATTGGAGACAGAGAGGATGAGGGGGGAGAAGTTTGCAGTGACATGTAAATGGAATTCATTTATTTAGAAAAATCACTGCCATAGTAAACATCCTAAAATATTTTCTTGCATGTAATATAGTGTAAACACTTTCCTATGAATCCACCATCTCACCCAGGATGATTAGAGACCCACCCCTTTCAATCCTAAAGAGAAGGCACAAAACTACCATCGAAATTTGTTTCTCAGTCATCTCCTGCGAGCTATCATTAATTCACTTCTTATGTGTCTTGCTGTTGTTTGTTTGAATGGGTTTTCTGGTTTCAAAATAAAACTGGTCTCAGATGCAGCTGTCCTGGCTTGCTGTTTGAGTCTTTGCACATTCCAATAGCATTTTCCACTGGAATGTTGAATTTAATGAATGAAAGACCAGATGTTCCAGGTACATTCAGCTGGGTTGAGAAGGGCATCTATGACGGGGCCCCAATGCCTCTCCAGACAGTTAATATATTAGCTTGCATGTCCACTCTTCAAAGTTCACCAATTCTATCCTTTGCTGCCTCTGGTCTTGTGTTAGAACCATTCAATACGTTTAAGTTTTTCACCTTTGTATTCATAAGTGAACTATGTTTGCGCCTGTTTATCTTTGAGGATGCACTGCACATTGCACCGCTAAATGCATCTGTGGGCATAATACCTTTACATCTCTGGCATGTGCATTGCTATGTATAGGCCTATACATTCAAGGTTTACAAAGAAGGCCTTTCCTCCAGAGAGGATTTGTGTTTTCCTCTGCCAAGTGTGGCATGCTAGCAACCCTCACCAAATTCAAGTTTGACCTTCCTGAAGATATAAAGGAATGTAAGTTGAACAGAGGATTTGAACAGAGCTAATTGTTTTTGGTGGGGTTCCCTCCAATTTTAGATCTCAGCTTATTGTGGGCACCTCTGGTCTGGCTCCTGAGTTTGAGCAAGTTCAGGACTTCAATATGTGTATTCCAGGTCTTCAAATCTGTTAAAATCAATGTTTTCCAGGATCACATAAGGACCTCAAGGCAAAAGTGACTTTTCTTGCTTTCTTTCCATTTTCCTCCCACGTTTGACCTGACGATTTTTGTCTTGTCATCTCTTCTCTTCAGTTTCAAATAGGCTTTTAAAATACAG
The DNA here is from genome assembly GCA_004024925.1 of Scalopus aquaticus. Taxonomy (NCBI): domain Eukaryota; kingdom Metazoa; phylum Chordata; class Mammalia; order Eulipotyphla; family Talpidae; genus Scalopus; species Scalopus aquaticus. The sequence continues at coordinate 24,572 of PVIJ01005938.1, read as the reverse complement.
CCAGTCTTTTTAGTTGTTTTAGCTGGGGGGTTGAATAATTTAGCTTACCATTACTGTAAATAGGAAGTACTCACATAGGCTATTATCATTGTTATTCCTATTAAAGAAAACAGGTGTTACTTTAAAGCAGTATGTGTTGGGAATACTTCCCTGACTACTAAGTAATTGGTAGAGTCCAGAGTTAAGGTTCTGATACCAAATGACAATTTTCATTAAAGCATGTTGTTATGATATCTTTTATATTTCCCCCTTTGTTCTTTTTATTTTGAAAATTATCAAACTGTTAAGAGAACTTGCAAGAATAACACAATAATCATCGAAATATCTTTCACTAAATACACCCCTCTCTACACAGTAGTGCTCTCTCTCCCTCCCTTCTTTCCTCTTCCATGAGTTCCTTCTCTCCTTCCCTCACATCTATTCTCTCTTCATCTACCAACTGATGATTACTTGTAGATATATTGACAATTCAACCCTAAGGCTTTATCACATAACTCCTAAAAAAAGGACATTGTTTTAAATCAACAATAATCACTCTGAAGAAAGTTAACACTCATTCTATATTTTTAAGATACAGAGTCAAGTTTAAATTCCCAATCATATCCTTTATAGTTGGTTTTTCTTACCCAGGACAATCAAGGATCATCCATATCTATTAGTTATTATGTCTATATCTTCTTATTTTTTAAATAACCAATTAGAAAAGATCAAGCCAGATACATACACACGAATAACGATTTGGGCTGAGAAGAGGAGTATAAACTTATGTTTTATACCCTACTTCATTGTTTTAATTTTTTCTAATGAGTGTTTACAACTTACATAAATTTTCAAACAAGCATAATTTAGCGAACTACATTTAACAATGATTTATGATGTTCATGAAACTCATGAACATCATAAGAATTCATTTCTTCTTAGCATTTTTTTCTTACTGTACTGGAGGTTTCCTATTTATTTTAAAAAATGAGACCTTATGTGACAGTATATTGAATTATGAAAATTCTGAAAACAAATATCTTCCTTTTCATAATATGATTATCAACTAACTCTATTTTGCCTCAAAAGGAGGGCCACCAACATAAAACATTCAAAGAAGCTATTGGTACTAAATCACAGTTTAGTTGAAAGACAAAATTAAATAAGTTTAGATAATTTTAGAGGATAACTTTATAGCTACTCTAATATTTTGTAATAAGGACAGAACAGTGCCTACTGTTCTAGATATCTCTGAAAATATGTATGGTATTCTTTGGAAATTCCTTCTATTTTTTTTTTTTTTTGAGAAATCAAATCAAAAGACATGATTTGAACCAGGATTCTACTGCTTACTGCAGGTGAGTAATTTAAACTCTGCATTTCATTTTTCTCACTTGCAAATTAGATATTATAGTATTTACTCTTCAAAGTTATTCTAAGGAAGAATTAAAAATTGGAAGACATATTCCACTTCAAGGATACAAACACACAAGGAAACATTACTTTTCTTATTTCAGGAGTAAATCCCATAAAATTATATTCTTTATATTCTTCCACCTGGCAAACCATGTTTGAGAATTCTGAAGATAATCTCAGATAGAGGGATCAGTTCCATAACAGGCCAAGAACATTCCTTCTACTTATGTTGCCTTTAGATTAAAAAAAAAAAAATGCCAGCTCCTTTATTACTATCAATCATAACATTTCATTGGGGGTTTTCTTAAATTATCTTTTTCACAGCAACTGAATATGGGGGCTTTTCCCCTTGACTGGACACCTAACTGAGCATTTTTATGTATTCCATCTATAACAGATAATGAAAATTATTACAGTAGAAAAGGGAAGTTATGTTAAGAATCTGCCGGATTTGGCTGCAAATTTTCACTTGTGGATATAGCATTGGTTTGGAATACTTAACTTCTGATCAAGAAATGATAGTAATTACATTAGTATCTGTTGGCCAACTGGTCTTATCAGCTGCCATTATAGTTCACATCATGAAGTATGTTAATAAACCTGGTAGTGTGATACAATTTAGGGCAAATTCATTCTCTCCTATACCCAAGTTTTTGCTGGATAGAAATAAAGCTTCTTGATAAAGGAATTTTTTCTTACTGTTACAAAAGAATATTGTTCTCCAAGTATTAACAATATAGGAACAGTAACTTGAATAGGTTTAGGAAGGTATTAAAATGAGGTAGAACCTAGATCCTGATAATTAGTGAAGGAAAAATAGTTACTCTGATTTAATTTTTAAGGCTTTACTTATATGTTTGACTAAAGAGGCCTAAATTATTGTTTCCTACACACAAAAAGAAAATTCAGCAAAACGGTTTTGATTAATAAAGTGTGTTTGCTGCATAGTGGGTACAAGATTGACTGGTCTCAGATAATATTGATTCTAGAAGTGGTTCTGCCAATAACTCTGTCCTGAAGAAAATCACTTAGTTTCCCTATAGGTAAAGAAGTTGGTTGAAATGTCCTTTAATGTCCTTCCAATCATAAAATCGAACAGTTCTGTGGGTTATTTTAAAATTCAGCATAGGACTGAAAGTGATTCTTTAGGGTCATTCTCTTCCCTCAACTTTTCCCTGAGTCCCGAGAAGAGTTTGATGTTATGCAACAGAACTTATTATCAGTGATGGATCTGAAGCCATCTCTCCCCTGACCATCACCTACACTCCTACCTGCCTCTCCCACCTCACTCCAACCCCTAGAGACACACAAGCTGTGTGCGCGCGCGCGCACAAGTGTACATGCCATTTAAAGACAGATCAGTGTCAGACTAAGGAAAGGAACATGGTCTCAAACAAGAATTAAGGAGGAAATGGCAGGGAGGAGTGGGCTGAAGACTGGGAGAAGGTGGGTGGGGAGAGTCAATACCAATGATCCTTAGCTTCAAGGCCTATGTCATTGGAATAGAATGTTCCTAGACTTTACATTCTGCTGCATAGAAAGGGAAGATCCTGGCTCATGTACCCAAGTGCATTGACTGTACCTTAGCAAAAATGAATCTATTTGTAAAATGAAAAGCTGTATCAGGTGCTACACCATTCAGGGCTTGGGAGTTTTGCAATGAGATAACCTGAATAGAGACTATGTGATGATTCTCACCCTTAGAATCATCATGAGCTGAGCTAAGAGGTGCACAGTAGGGTTGGCTGGAGACATATCTCTGTAGGAGAGTGAGGTGGTCTTAACATGGTCATCAACAACCACAGAACTCCACCAGTCTCAGGGATTTGCCACTGTGGCATTTGAGGCAACCAAAACCAGAAGGCTGGCAAGGAGCCAACAGTTACAGAGTTTAACCTCAAGGAACATGTGAGTTCTCTCTCCTGTGGCAGACAGTAATGGGAACTCTGATAATCCTGGAAAAAAAACTGGAACGCGTGCTAGTCAAGTTATGGGCTCTTGGGGCCATTAAAATTTGGGGTATTAAGGTAATTGCAATCTTATTTAAACACTGGAGTTGTTGAAGCCTGTGCTATGTAGATTATATTTTCAACTACCAGAATTTTTTTAAATGAAAGCCAGCAGGAGAAATAAGAAACCATGTTTGTAAGTCCTAACCCAATAAATGCCAGTCCACATTTTAAAATCTTATTGTTTATGTGTTTATTTTATCCACATGAAAGTTGTTTTTTGTCCTAAGAACTGTATTGTCTTTGGAATGCTTCCACTCAATATTCCATTTTTAGTCATGTACATTGTAACCAAGAAGAGTGCTACTATTCAAGAAGGTCTTGTCAACAAGCACTATTTACTGGTCATGTTAACAGCCTCTAAAATCTTTTTTTGTGATTTTTAAAATAAATCGCTTTCAAAAAGCTATTGACTCATGTCACCATTTTGGAAAACAGAAGGAAACTGAAGGATTAAGATACACTTTCTCCTTATATTCTTATATTATTTTATTAAAAGCTACACATGCCATTTGTAAAATACTTTTTGACTGGAAGGAGGTATAAAATTTAAACTATTTTCAAATACAATAAGGAAATAATTTCCACATGTAGAAAAACTTGTGCATTAAAGTTGTGCGTTTTGAAAGTCTTTCAATGTTTCTATGAACTTATAGCCTATTCTGTTTTATAGTCAATCAAAAATGGGCCCAATATGATAGTGGGGAAAAATAGGACTACACCTGAAGGGAGAAATCAAGCACTGTACAAAAATGAACAACAATGTAAGGAAATAAATAAGTTTAATTTTATATATATATAGACACACACACACATATACACGTGTGTGTGTGTGTGTGTGTGTGTGTGTGTGTCTATATATATATGCCCAAGATAGGCTCAGGAGCAGATCCCATCATTCCCACAAATGCCAGAAAAGCATGCCCACATATATATGTGTATGTTGTATATGTGTAGATACTGGTATATGTATACATACATACACCAAATATAAAAGCTTATTTTATACGCACACATTTTGTATGTATACGCACACATACCTATACACTTTTATGTCTTTTACATCTTAAAAGATATATGTCCAAGTGTTAACAGTGGATAATTATAGGCTTGGAATTATTAGTTTAATCTTCTATCCATTTATCTTCCAATTTTCCTCAAATGGCCATGTCTTGTGAAATAGAAATACTGATCAAAACACTCTAGATGAATATTTTATGGCTTGGAAAGATGTTCATAATAAAAGGTGGCTATTTGACAACAGACTTCCGACTTCAGAGGGTATATCTACCCTAAGGCCTGAAAGCCACCCCAGCATTAGTGCCAAGGCCACCCTTCCTACCGCTGCTCTCAGCCAGTGACCGCCTGTCAGCGTAAGTAAAGCAGGACCCAGACATCAGAGGGGTCCCCTGTTCCCCACAAAGGACCCTACCTCACTCACCTGTCAGGAGTGTTAAAGTATACCACATTCATTCATTTCTTCACGGAAACATTTGCTATTCCTTCTATGGTTAACCTCTGAGCTAGCGACCAGTGCAGATGCAAAGAATTAGTGAAGTGAAACAGGACTCTAAATGGACATGAGTGGACCGTGTGAAGGGCCCAGAGAGAGGCACAAAACGAATGCTGTGAAGGCCCAAGGTCGGAAAGAGGACATTTGTCTGCAAGAGCAGCGCTGAGAGGGCTTTTCAGCTGGGCCCTCTGTGACCTAAGGTTACTGTATCCTGGCCCTGTGACTACCTGCTGTAGTTTCCTCACTTTCTTCTCTCAGTTTAAAGATGATCTCAAAATAATTACAATAAATTAAAAAACAAAATTAACAGGCAACTATTAATCAAAGACACTGTGCAGGGAGGGGGAGGGAGAGGGATCAAAACAGGGGCAGGAAAAGCACAAGGGACTATGGTAGATGGTGCACAGGTGAATTGGTGATGGGAATTTTACGGAGACTACGCCTAAAAGGAGAAAGCATGCATTGTACCAAAAGGAAGAATGATGCAAAATATATATAAAATTTTAAAAATAAAGATGATCTCATTAATTTTAAAGATGCTTTCCATTTTCAAAGTGATGAGACCTTACCATCTACCTCTATACTGACAGACAGAATGAGTTTTGTTGAATAGTGCAGGCTCCTATTGGGTCCGCCTATTCCTTCAGTAACAGAAATTTGGGGATCTAATCTTCAAATCTGTTTTAGTCATATTAGTTCCCTTTTTGGAGCTTCAGAATTTGGGCATGTCAGGGCTCATCAGGGGCAGATTATAGAACGGGTCACTTTTTGATTCCTGAGGATCAGAGAAATGACCGGTACAGTAGGCACGGTCTCAATGCTCTGCTCCATTCACTGTTGACTTTACAAATTAATTACATGCGCTTGACTCATCTATGAAAACAGCACCCATACATCATGAGCGGGTCCATCATTTCACCTAAAGAGCTAGACTCATTTGTTGAAAAGTGTTGTAGTACTGCTGTCTTCCCAAATTCAGAAATGTAACTTGGAAAATAGCGAAAATTACTTTGTCAGAATGGAATATTTTTCCTGCTATTCAAATATCTTTCTGAAATGCTGTGTGTTAGTACAAGGGGGTAGACTTGTGCTGGGAGTGTGCATTATTAACATAATTTAATGTCAAATTCTGCTACATGAGCCAAAAAGTCACGTGGCTCACCACAAGCTTAAAATTCAAATACTGCAATAGTATGTCACTTTGAGAATATTACCTCTTTTACTGGCCCTGTCCAAATCTCACAAGACTGCTCAGATTCAGGAACCATTAAGCACATAAAAAGTGTCTCTTCATCATTTCCTTATCTCAAATGTCCTGCCTGTTCTTTGCTGTTATGGATGAGCTGTTAGAACCTGAAAATCCTGACATTATCATTTAGAACGAAAAGTAGCTGGAAGAAAAAACAATAGAACACAAAGTTCTTCAGTGAAATGCTGACTGTAGTGTAACATAGACAAAGCAGTTATTCATAAATTTGAGGTAACATTCCTTTAAATTTTATTTAAAGAAATGCTATAATAGCTGAAACTGGAGTCTGCAAGTGTTTTCTTAACATGTCATTTTTTCCTCCAATTCAGATACATAGACTTATTATTATAAAGTTCTTCAGAATTCATAAGGTTTTCCATTTTATAATAGAAAGGATTTCAACATTTTGAAAAAAAAAAGTGTTTAGAAAATTTTGTGAATTTTTCTAGTGAGTAAACCAACAATTAAGTCTAGGAACATGAAGTGTACCCAGTTCCCCTCCTCCCCACGGCCTCCAAGCTCAAAACAGTCAAACTTGGTTTTCATACATATCTATGAATTTTGTCCTAAGATAAAAGAAAGGGGAAAGGGGAGGACACTATTCTACAGATCCATAAAATTTAGGCCACGTTGTCTTTTTTATTATTATGTATATAATAAATAATATTTATTTATTGTATAAATAAGGAAATGTTGTGTAAATACACAATGATATTTTTACATTATTGTTCATTTTTGTGTGTTTGATTTCTCCTCTCAGGTGTTGTGCCCATAAAATTCCCACATCAAGACACCTGAGAGCCATCACCACGAACTCTTGTGCTCTTCCCTCCTGTTTTGCTCTCACTCCTTCCCCTCCCTTGATGAATGTCTCCAATCTACAGTTTGCCTGCCAGTTTTGTCTTTCTTTTTTTCCCTGAAACCACATGGTCTTATGGAAGCTTATTGCGTGCACCTGACTCCTGCTGGTTTCCCAGGCCAAGGAAGAGAGGTGAGGGGAAGCACCAGGTCAAGAAGTTCAGCATCTTAATTTTACAACTTGTAAACTTACTTGGAGAATAAGAACTTTCATATCCAAGTGTCTCAAAATACGACTCTCTACACAACAGTAATTTTACAGTAATTTTACCAAGGCTGAGACTCAGTAGGCTTCTGCTCGCAGCTGAGCAGGACGGTGAGTCACAGGGTGATTCTGTTGCACATATGATAATCTTTGACCACTAAGTCCCACAAAAGACTGGGTTGAATTGGGAGACTTTCAGCCACCATATGGTTGCAGAGCCAAGAGGACTCAATGTCCCCATAACAGTGCAATTAAGATCAAGTTCCAGAAGGATGGGAGAAGAGGGGCAGGGACGAAGGAAGTAGTTCCCTTGCGCTCTGAAGTCTCGTAGACGTGGAAATTTACACTGCTGCGAAAAGAGTGAGGCAAGATGGCAAACCCAGGAAGGGCAAACTCCCCAACGGTCCTCATTCCACCAGCCCCGCCCTCCCCACTCCCACCCTGGCAAAAGAGCATCCTGAAAAGAGGCAGTGCTGGGCGCAGTTAGGTGGTTAGGCGCTGCACTGTGGAGGTGTCGGCAGCAGCAGCCACGCAAGTTCTAGGCCCGGCAGGGGAGATTCCCACATGGTGCAGCAGACCTCTCCTGCCTCGCCTGCTGCTCCCCTCAGCAGTGTATTTCAGTAGATCTGCCTGTTCTGCTCCCCACTCTGTCTCTGGTGAACCCTCGCCACCCCTCTGGCCTGTACCCTAGCTTATATGCATAAATAAATAAATCTTAAAAAAAAAAAAAAACAGGCCAGTACCAGTCAGGCTTTCATCTGCTGCCTGTCAAGGTTTCTTTTTCTCTAATTCTTTTAACCATCATGGAAATGAGGTCAGTTCTCTGTGATTGTCATTTCATACCAAATTCTTGAAATAGTTTATTATTTACAAAAGATTTTCCTACTGACTTAGGACAGGAGGAAATATGAATGTATAAAACCTGAGAATCCTCATAATAAAAATTGCAACTATCAGAACTCCAGTTAAACAAAGGTTATTCCTAAAGGACTTTTGAAAGAAAATATTTTTAAAACATTATTTTTATTGACTAGTTTTAATTTGTTTATCAATGTGTAAGTAACGCATTCATTGTTAAAAACTTTTTTAAATGGTATTTTTTTCAGTTTTTAACAATGAATATGTTACTTACACATTGATAAACAAAATATTGGATAGCAACATTAGGGGAACAAAACAAAGATTCCCCTAATGTTGCTATCCAATATTTTGTTTTGAAGTCTATCTTTCTAGACTTTTCTTTTATATATACCCACATTCGTACATACACCCACAGTTTTAATATAATACATAATATACAATATTGTGGCATCTGCATGTCAGTACCTAGAGATCTAATGATTCTTTTTAATCATTGCATCATATTCCACTGTATCAATGCACCATAGTGTCACTCATTGCCTGTATTAATATATTTTGGCTGTTTTCTACTTTTTTACTATTATAAGGAAGGTTAAAGTGAACATCCTTGAACATACATCTCCAAATATATATCCAATCATTTCTTGCTGGGGTTAGAGTTCCCAGAATCAAACTTGTATATTTAAGATCCCAATAAATGTTGTCCAACAGCATTGTGAGAAGCATATGCCAATTAACTTCTATCTCTGAGATAGAAAAAGCTTCTGTCTCCACTATGCCAACATTGAGGTTTTTCCATTTTTTTAATCTTTAGCATTAATTAGCAAAAAATAAATCTCATGGTCTTTCAGTGAAATTGACTCTTGAGAGTGATTTTCCTATCTTTATTGACTACTTTAGGCAATACTTCTTAAAATATTCTGTTTATGTCCTTTCTCCATCTGCTGCTGGTCTGTGGGTTTTTAAAGACCCTTTTACTTTTATTTATTGCTAGTAACATTAATCTAAACAGACTATAAACTCTACGAAGACTAAGACCATCTTCTTGGCCACCACGTAGCCAGTCTCTGAGGTAGATCCTGACCCGGGGCAGAAACTTAGAAAATACTTCTGGGACAACTAACCTTGCCATCGTATATGCTCTCAGTATATCTTCCCAGATGATCTATCTCTTAAACATTTTTTCACATTTTTAAACTTCAAGTAGTACAAATCTATCAATATGTTCCTTTATGATAGATGACATTTGAGTCATGTAGCTCCTGTATCAAGATTATAAAGACAATAACCTCAAACACCTGTATAGAGACCACACTTCCCCAGAACTGTAGCAGACATTCACTTATGTTACAAAAAGCTTGTAACAAGCCTTTTGTCTGATAGAGTAAGCTGTCTCAACACTATCCCACCACACGCCCAATTATTCCTCCTTTTAAAAACGATTATAGTGGTTGTTTTCAATTGCTTTCACTAATTTTAATGTGTAATGCTTTCACATTTTCTAAGTCAGAAGGAGGAAGGGGGCCTCCCTGGTGGTCCTTGAGTTGAGTCTCAGCACTATTACTGCTGTGGCGTAAGTTCGATCCCTGGCCAGGGAGCTGACTTCTCCTGTCTTGCCCACTGCTCCCCTCAGTAAATCGGCAAGTTCTGCTCCCCACTCTGTTGCTGGTGAATCCTCTCACTCCCCGCACCTCTGTCCTATACCCCAGTTCTTGTATGCATAAATAAATAAATCTTTTAAAAAAAAAAAAAAGAAGAAGGAAGGGGACAAAATGAGATTTCTCATTTACGCTCCTTTATCTCAAAGGTCCTTGTTTTCTTTCCCATGACAAATTTCCCCTTTTCTTTGTACAAATTGTAGCATGCTGCACACACTGCTCTATAGTCTGCTTATTTTATTTAACTTAATAAATATTCAGATGTTCTTTAAAATTGCTTTTCAGCTTTTGATGGTGATTGAGTTAAATGTACAAACCTGGGGACAATTTTCACCTTTATAACCCAGTCTTCCTACTAAAGAATATATTATTTTCTATTTTTCCCTTGTTTCTTTTTGTGTCCAGCAGAACTTTTCATTTTTTCTTATAAATTCTATGTATTTATTAAGTTTATTTCTGAATAATTAATCTCTTTGACTTTAATCTGATAGGCTGAAAAAAAATCTTGTTTTTTGGACTTGCACTTACATTATCAATGAGATGATAGGTTTCATACATTTATTGGCCATTTTCTCAACCTTAAACAGCTGAAAGACAGAGAAGGCTGGAGAAGTTCCCCAGGACAACTAAAATCAGTACTCAACACACAAAAATCTAATTCATCATTACCACCAAAAGTCATTTCTCCATCCAACTTCTCAGTTTCTGTTAAAAGAAGCACAATTCTCCATTTTCGCAAAATCACATGTCCTCTTTGATAATTTTTTTTTCTTTCACCTCCTGTTTGATTTCATTTGCCTCAAGTGATTTTTTTTTTTTTTTAAATCTATCATCAAAATTTCTCTTGCTCTTGACTCTTCCTTCTGGTCGCTACAAGTTTATTCAGGTTCTCCAGACCTGGTGATAGCTAATATTAGGGCTTCCTACTCCCTCTGTCTTCCTTCTCTGGATGAATAAAGGACAGATGAAGCACAGATTCAACCATATTCTATTGTTTATAAAACTTGAATGGCATCCTGTTGCCAACCAAATTTAGTCGGTATCGCTGCCTTTTCCTGCCTTGTCTCCCACTACTAGTCCCCTACTCATTGTTCCCAAAATATGTCTGATGCTTTTCTAACTCTGTGCCTTTGCTCATGCTATCACATGCAACTGGAACGTTCTCCTAAAAACCATACATTTTACTTTAAAAAAGACTTTATTTTTGTGTAGAGGAACTGGGGTGTAGGGCCCAAGGTGAGGTGGTAAGAGGATTCACCAGAGCGGAGAGCAGAATAGGCGGAGTGACTAAAATACACTGCTGCGGGGAGCAGCAGGCGAGACAGGAGAGGTTTGCCGTGCAATGTGGGAAGCTCCTTGGCCAGGGATCAAACTCAGGCCACAGCAGTGGGCCTTCCTGGTGGTAGCACTGAGACTCAATCCCTAGGCCACCATGGAGGCCCACATTTGGTCTTTCCCAACTCCATCCCTTCAAGGCTCATCTGACCTGGAAGGAATATCATTTCCTTTCCCAGCACTTTACACTGCACAGAGACCTTGTTTTCCACATACATGAAAGTGCGGCGTCCCCCCTCAGCCTCTTACTCCCCCTCTTTTTCTAACCTTAAATTTCTCTACATTGTCATCCATCTTTTTTCACTTTTGTAAAATATTTTTATTGAAATGTGCCTAAATGACACTTTACTTTAGTGTGTAGCAAAATGGGCTTTTGCATACTTCTAAATCTAAACAACCATCATCCAGGTCAAGATGAACATCTAGTAGCCAGTGGATTCCCTCCTGATTCCTCCTTCTCAGAACTCATCTGGACCCACCAGAGGTCAGCACTATTCTTACATTACCATCAGAGGATGTCTGTTCTTGAACTTCAGATATAAGGAACTATATAAGGTATTCTCTTTTGTATCTGGTTTTCTTTCCCTCTCAGAGTATCTATGAGATCTGTTTTGTTAAATGTATCAGTAATTCATTATTTTAAAATATGTAACACCATTATTAAAATTTACTAACATACCATAAAATGTACCCTTCCCCAAGTAAAAACTTCAGTGAATTTTAGTATATTCAGAATTATGTAATCATCACCAACACAGAATTTTAGAACATTTTCATCATCCCCAAAACAACCCCATACCAATTAAAAATCACTCCAGATTTCCCTTCCTCAGGCTCTGGCAAACATAGTCTATTTTTTGCTCTATAAATTTGCCTGTTCTGGACAGTTCATATCAATGGAATCATACAATATATAATGCCTTATGACTAACTCTTTTCAGTAAACATGATGTGTTCAAGGTTCATCCATGTTGCAGTATTTATCAGTACTTCATTTCTCTTTATTGCTAAATAATATTCCATTAATGGCTATGTCACATTTTGTCTATCAGTTGATGAACCTTTGCAACTTTTCCACTTTTTTACAATTTTGAATAATGTCGCTGTAAATATTTGTGAACAAGTTTATGTGTAGATATATGTTCTCATTTGTCTTGATACATACCTACTTTTAATTTTGATAATGTCCAATTTATCTATTTTTCTTTTGTTTTTATGGTTTTGATGTCATATCTAAGAAATCATTATCAAACCTGAGATCATGAAGATTTACTTCTATATTTAAGACTTAAATTTTAGCTCCTACATTGAGACCTATGGTCTATTTTTAGTTAATTTTATATATGGTGTGAGGAATGGTTTCAACTTCATATTTTTGCATATGGATATTCAATTCACATATATCTGAGAGAGAAATAAAGACTAAGAGGGAGCCAGAGAGAGACTATTAGGAAGGAACTGACTCAGGTGATTATGGAGGCTGGCAAGTCTAGAATCTGCAGGGTGAGCTGGCCGACTGGAAACCCAGGGAAAGTCAGTGCTTTGGCTTCAGTTCAAAAGTCACTGAGCTGGAGAACTAGGAAGATCTGCTGTTCTGGGTCAAAGTCCATCATGTCAAAGAAGCAGAAAGAGTCTATGTTCCATTTCAAGTCAGAAAACCATCTGTTAAAGAATTTCTTCTACTTTGGGCAGAGTTGGTCTCTTATTCTATTCGAGCCTTCAATTGAATAGATTGAATGAGCCTATCCCCATTTTGAAGAGCAATCTGCTTTACTCAAAGTTCATCAATTTAAATGTGTATCTGATATAAAAGCACCCCCACAGAAACATGCAGAAAAATGTTTGAGCCAGTCAAGTTGACACATTAATTAAATTAACACAGTTGTTTAGCTTTAATAGTTACTCGCAAAGAGTATTCCTTGGTTGAACCAGTTCACACACACATCTGCAATGTATGAGAGTTCAGATTGCTCTGTATCTTTTTTTTGTCAACACTTAGCACTATCAGTCTTTCTCATTTTAATTTTAGCCAATCTGGTGGGCAGATAGTGATGTCATTTTGTTTATAATTTGCAATTCCTTGATAAGAAACAAGAACTTTTCCAAGAACTCATTAGCCATTTAGAAATAATTTTTTATAGCCTACTTCCTTTAGAGTTTCTCACCATTTTAAAAGGTGGGTTTTCTTACTGATTTATAGGTTTTTGTTTTTTTTTACATATTGTGAATATCAGTTCACTGTTAGATATTGTAGAAATATATATATATATTTTTTTCCCTATTCAGGCTGGTGATAGGGTCTTTTGATAACAGAAACATTTTTAAACTTCCCATTGAGATCTATGACCAACTTTACATGGTGTGAAGTAAGAATCAAGTATCTTTTTTTCCAAATGAGTAGTCACTTGTTCCTCGAATTGTGGCAGTGTGTCTTTGTCATAAATCAAGTTCTATTTCTGGATTCTCTATTGTATTCTTGTGGTGTATTCATCTATTTCTAAGCCAATACCATACTATCTTAATTTTGAAAACTTTAAATGTTTGATAGTAAAAGTCTTTTAACGCTGTTATTCTTCAAAATTGTCTTGGTTATTCTAGACCTTTACATTTCCATATAAATTTTAGAGTTATCTTTCAATTTGTATGCACACACAAATATTTTGGAGTTTTTCTCCTTTATTGATTTTTGTTTCAGAAAATGTACCTTCTAAAAAGGAGCCCAGTCTACTTAGACTTAGGCTCAAGAGTTGTCTTTCATACTCACTTCTCTTGTTTTGATTTCTCAGCTCTTGTTCTGCTATGTAAACCAGGGACTGTTTCATGAATGGATATATGATTCAACTATAGTCTAGGAGATCGGAGGGAAATGGGGAGAGACACTGTTTCTGGGAAACATTTTTTTACCCCTTTATGATCTTACTTCTTCCTCTGGATGATATGACTTCAAAATAGGATGCTGGGAACTGCCATTACCATCTTGCTATTATATCAATGACACCAACATTCAAAACATCATTGTAGAGATGGAAAGAAATTGGTCCTTGATATCATCAAGCTTCCGAAGCTTTCAAACCTGGAAACCATTCTCCTTTGTAAAGTTCACACTTGTGAGATATAATTTTCCTTATTGCATAAGCCATTTTAAACTGGGATTTGTTAAGTGCCTTTGAAACCATCCTTACTCATACACCACTCTATTTCAACTCTTCATTACCTTTCATTTGGGCCACTGCAACAATGAGATTTTTATACTTGCAATCCTAATCCATTTCATTGAGGTACCGTTAGATCATATTTATGAAAGAACTATTTGATCATGTCCTTTGTCTTGACTAAATACCTTCAGTAACTTCCTATTGCCTAGAGATCAGTCCAGGTTCAGCAGCTCAGCAATATTGGTTTTATACAGCCCTATCCTCCTTTACACACTTTGGGTCACAAATCTACAAAACCAAGTGCTAGCTTTGGATATGCCTTTCTCTGCCTGGAGTACTCTTGCTCCCCCGCCTCCTGTCTATATGCAGTCTTCTTCATGAAACTGCCCTGTCATTTTCCACCCCCTGCAAAGTAATTTCTCCTCCCCCTAAGATTCTATGGTGTTTCTTACCATCTACTTTTTATTGATGTTATCTATACAGTGTATTCTCTTCTACTACCCATGCTTTTCAATAGAACTTTCTATGAAAATGGCTATTGAATATGTGAAATGTGACTAGTAAAACTGAGAGCCTGACTTTTTCACTATTTTGTTTAACTAAATATAAATAACTTCAGGCAACTACTGGCCACCATATCAGACAGCACTAGACTACAAGGCTCTTAATGTAGTATAGGGATTCTCTCTTTTATCTCTGCAATCACTACAAAGAGCACTTAAAACACAGTTTGCTTTATTCCCTCTTATTTTCTCAAGACCAGTGGATAATACGTTAAATGCTTGTTAAATCAGTAAGCCTGGAAATCACATTTACCAATTATGTAAGTAAAGCTTTCTAACTATTTTTGCTCCAGATTAAACAGATTAAGTAGAGGAGAAGGAAAAACTGAACAACCCAAACTCCAATTGGGGGCTGAGATACAGGTGATTATTTCCATTGTCAAAGGATCCACTGTCTCTACATCTCTCTACCCGTCTCATCACACAACATTCTACCTTAGTTGAATAAGGGAACTCTGCAATTTAAAGCTCTTTGCTTTTTAAGTTTTTATGTTGTGGAAATAATTTCAAACTTAGTGGAAAATCACATAGTACAGAAATTTCCATATTCACTAATTTTAAAAAAATAGTTAAACATTTTTTAGAACTTAAAAAATAATGATGTGATTGCCAAGGACTGGGTACTCAGGGGAGAGAAAATTAATATTTAATGAGTACAGAATTTCAGTGGTAACACATGAAAAAGGCTTAGAGATGTGTTGCATGATAATTTGAATATACTTAACACTACTGAACTGTATGTACATCCAAAAAAAAAATGGTTACGATGGTAAATTGTTATATCCTTGCCACAATTTTGTAAAAAAGAATGCATACCATCACCTTGGAGCATGAACAGTTAAGCCATCTTTTGAAAAACAGTTTAGGATGGTTAAGACTCCCTAACAAGGGAAAAGAATGAATATAAAGCTGTATATCTAAAACTTTTTTTAAAAAAGGAAGACACATCAAATGACATTATGAGAACAAAAACAGGGTCACCAGATGGTATAAGAGCTGGGGGGAAATCCCATAAAAAGGGTCAATTATATGGTGGTGGATGGAAACTAGATTTTGGGTGGGGAACATAACGTAGTACGTTGAATTATAATACTGTACCCTGGAAACCAATGTTATAAACCAATGTTACTTCAATAAATTTTTTTGAAAGAAAATGTCTTCTCTTTTGTCCTGTGAATTATTCTTCCATCAATCTGTGTGTATTTTGGAAACCTCACTTTTTAGAAAAAGTCCTTACTTAAAGGCTTATTTAAAATTTTTTAAAAGATAATCATTTTTTCATTATATTCAGCTGCAAAAGAAATAAAGCTGATTGTTCAATAAAAATAGCCTAGATTCACTAATTTCTAAATTTTATCAGTATGTTTGTGAAAGATGTGGTGGTATGTGTAATTTTTTTCTTACCCATTTGGGAGAAAATCACTTAATTTACCCTGTAATATTTATATCCATGCATTTTCTTATAAACAAGGATGTTCCTGTACACAACATATTCAGGAAATTTAACATCAATACTGTACTACAGTCAATATTCCACCTGCAACAATTATCCCAATAATATCCTTGATAGCATTTTTCTCCTCTCATAAAGGATCAAGTTCAGGGTCACCCATTGCATTTTGTTGTCTTGTCTCTTTGGTTTCCTTTAATCTGCAGTTTTGTTTTGTCTTCTATGACACTGACAATGTTTTAAGAATACAATCCAGTTTTATAGCATTTTCCTCTCTTTGGACTTGTCTGATGCTTCCCCATGATTAGATCCAGTTTAAAGCTCGGCAGTGTTAATGAAAGGATATGCTGTTATACATACTTTCCCTGCCACCCACTGGTCCTTAGACTTGATCCATTTGCAATCATCATATTCATAAATTTATAAAGCATTATTACATTTCTATTAAAATGTGTACATATACATTTCATTAACTACATCTCTAAAATATTTAAGACACATAATCCACCATTTCAAAATCAGCTGGCTCTGTGCTTTATCGTATTTCAAAGACAAGTGAAATTTACTTAATGGATTCAATTTCCCTTAAACTCATTTAATTATTTTAACATTGAGTATGGAAATAACTGCTCATAGAGGAGGGCTGTAAAGTCTAAAGGTACTGTGATTTATTACCTTAAGTACCAGTGAATAACTTAACACTATAGTCTTGCCATTTTCTATGTTCTAATTTACTTTTACATTTTAAATTCTGATGTATGGTTTTTGAACAAGGTTTTGACTTAGTTCTCCATCTCAAGCTTTCTAACATTTTTAAAAGAATGAGGGAAAAGGATGTGAGGAAGACCCTTAACTGTAGAGAAGCCTGTACTTCTTAAAAGATGCTTAAAAAAAAAAAGTAAAGAGAAGGCTCTCACGCAGCTATCGCGCTCATACTGCTGGAAATAACAGGGTAAGAACGGTTCTGCGGAACTTTTCTGGGGAGCAAGAATGTTTCAAGGAAGAAACTGGCAGGGCTACGGACATTTTGGACAGGGAGAGCAAAATGCCATTCGGACGTGAAAGCGCTACAATGTTGAAATAAATATTTTACATTGTGAGACATCTCTGAGTGTTACACTCGTTTTACCCCCTCTAGGGGGAAATTAAACAAATACTTCTTTAAGAAGACAGAAACAGAGGGCTCCCCTTCTTCCTCCCCCTCCCCCAAGTTAAAGTGTCATTGGCTTTGCTTCTAGGACTTCTAGGAACGTGCAATTAAAATGAAATCGACAGGAGGAAACCCTCGCAGCATTTACATCCTTTTTGTTTCGCAGCGCTCAGGACCACCGAGCCCGACACGGTCTTCCAGCCCCGAGGCCGCCCGCGCCTCGCGCACTCCGGCCCCGATCCCCGGCTCTGCAGCCCGGCCCGCGTCAACCTCGCCCGGCTCCCGGGGGGTGTGTCCGCCGCGGCCGCCGACCCACCTGCTGCCCCCGGCCGCCCGGAGCGGCGGCGCCCGAGTCCCCGGCGTCGGGTCGCCCCGAGCCCCAGGCCCCCGGCCCCGCCGCCCGAGCGAGTCCCGGCTCCCGTCAAGCCCCCGCGGAGGCCCCCGGCCGGGCACCTCACTTTCTCCTCAGACACACCCCCGCAGCGAGAACAGGCGGCGGGTCAGTCAGGCCAAAAGGCGAGGGAAGGAGCCGCCAGCGGGCTCCCCGGCTCCCGGGCCGCGCGCGCCCGCACCCGCCCGCACCCCCGACGGCGGCCCGCGCCCGTCTCGCCGCGGGGCAGAGTCCTCGGTGCAGCCGCCCCAGACGGGCGTGGAGCCCGCGAGTGCCGGGGGAGGGGCAGGGCGGAGGAAGAGCATCCCCGCGCCGCCGCCGCCGCCGCCGCCCGCTCCCCAGCGCCCGGCGGGGGAGGCCTCGTCACAGCCGCCGCCTCAGCAGCCGCCGCAGATCTCGCGGTGTTTGCCGCCGGCCGCGCCGCCATATTGTGGGCCAGTATTTTGATTTGCTCTGGGCTGGCGGAGCCGCGGCCGGAGCCAGCGAGAGCTGGGGGGTGGGGGGAGGGCGGCAGCGCGAGGGGGTGGGGGCAGAGGGAGGTAGGGCGGCCGAGCGAGCCGGAGCCGACGGGCGGGCAGCGGCGACGCCACCCAGCCGTGGTTTTGGATCTGCAGCCGCCGCCGGCGGGGCGACCCAGCCCGACCCCCTCCCCTCCCCCTCGGCCACGAGCGGCGGCGGCGGCGGCCGGAGGGAGTTGGCGGCGGCGGCCGATCGGAGGGGCTGAGCGGGGAGGGAGGGCGGGCTGAGGTGTCCCCCCTGCCGGGTGGAATCGGAGGCGGCGGCGGCGCTGGCGGCGGCCGTGGTGGTGGAGGCGGCCGCGGCGACGGTGGAGACGGCTGCCCTAGTGGAAGAGGCGGCGGCGGCGGCCGAGGAGGAGGAGGGGGAAGCGGCGGCGGCGAAGGGTAAGCGGACAGCGCTGCCGGGCCTCGCGGGCTCCCCGTCCCGGCTCTCCCCGCAGCTCCCCGCAGCCCCCCCTCGTCTGGAAGGAGCTCTGCTGACTCGCAAGGCCCTTGAGGGGCGTCCGCTTCTTCCTCTCGCTCTTCCTCCCTCCGCCTCCTTCCTTCCAGTGGCGAGGGAGAGCGGGAGGCCCCCCCAAGTCCTCCAGATCGGGTGGGGGTGGGGAGCATCGGGCCGGGCCTGGGCTCCCGGGACTGTGTGTGGAGGGGGAGGGGGAGATCCATTGGAGGCGAGCGCCGGGGCCCCGGTGGGGGAGGGTGCCCCGGACTGGGGAGGGCCCCTGGCTGCACGGGTGCCCCCGGCCCGCCCCTCGGGCTGGTGGGAGATGGGGTGGGGGAAGGAAAACTCCTTTGGGGGAGCCGTGATCAGGATAAAGATGACTTAAGGGCGACGGTGCCAGGGGGAGAGACCACGGGGAGTTATGTGAGGGTCAGGGGGAGAACCTCGTTCCCTTTCCAGGGTTGGTTTTCTGCAACTTTCTTGCACTGGGACGCAAGTCCCGCTGTGACTCTGTGGCCCCCTGGATTTCACAGGGTAATTCAAGTTTCCTGCCTGATCAAGCTGCAGTCATGAGATTGTGGTTGTGACAGGAGGCTGAAAGGGGCTGGCTGTTGCTGAACAGGTGACAGGTGTATCTTTCTCTTGCTGATGCTATGGGATGGCCGAGGCAGAGTTGTACCACAGTGTCAGAGCGCGTGTGAGTTTGTATTTATATGTTTGGCCGTGTTTCATTCCATATATAGTATATTTGAGATGTTAGCTTTCCATCCTTCAAGTCAGCTTAATTGTTGTGAAGAAATTCTTCAAATGTTTCTGATAAGAGGAGTTTCCAGGAGAGCGAAGAGCATTTGCAGCTTCACAGGGGTTTCTGGGTCGAATAAGAAATCCAGGTCCCAATAAAAAATCCAGGTCCCCAGTGAGAAGTTGTTTTCGGTGCTTTTTATTCATTGGAAAGTTCCTGAACACTAAGGGTCGTATTCGAGGCAACAGAGAGGCAGTATAATTTTGCATCCATTTTGTCTGTTGTAGGTAAGTTTGTAAAGTGTCAAGTTTTAGAGTCAGGTTGGTTCCCATTTTATAAAAGAAATTAGTCTGTGCCTTAGTTCGCTCAAAAGAATATTGTGCAGTTTCACATTTGGCCAGAAACTTTGGTGGGCATGGAATGGAATTTTTGCTTTTAGGTTTTACACTACTACTGCTTACCACACTCTTCCTACAGTAGCAGAATAATGACAGCTTTTAAAAATTTTTTTTTGGAAAAAACCTTTTGAAATTATTTGTAACAGTGAAATCATGATTGATTTTAAAATCTGGCAGTTTGAAAGTTTAGATTGTGAGACCATTACATTTTCTAATAAATGAAGACATGCTTTTCATCTTAGTGTATGCTTTGGGTAATAAGCACTTAAGTTAGGAACAATGGGATGAATTGTCAATAAGTGAGCTTCAAATTAAACTAGGGCCAAGTTAAATTTAGGACTCCAATAGCTTTTTAAAAAACGTGTGTGGAAGGAATATGTCAAATGATGTTGTTATCAGTGTGTTAACAGGAAGTAGAACAAAAATTCCAGTGATTCAGAACTTCTGTTTGGGTTTTTTCCCCCCTTTAATCAGTTTCTAATAGAGGGTGCTTAAGATTTAAATCTTTAAAGGATCAAACTGAAAGTTGAATGTGTTAATTAGATGAGTAAGTCATCCACTGAATATATTCTATTATTTCGTTTTTTTCTAGGTGAGTTGAATAAGTTTTCCTGAGTTTAAAAGTATTCTCAAAGGATGTTGATGAAATGCATACCTTCAAACCCTCTTTAGCCACTGTCACATGGAGAACCTATGCTTCTGTAATTCACTAAGAAGTATGTAAATGATCAGCATCTCATTTGATACAGATTGCCTGAAAAATAAATTTTAATTTGGATCAATCCCATTTGCTTGAAATGGCACCTGTATTTGGTTCTCTCCTTAGTGGAAAGAAGTACTTGCCTGCAGCTAGGGATATTGTTTAAGACTTGCATACAGTTATCACATCTGATGAAATAAGGAGGTCTTTAAACTCTGCAGGATTAAGTAGCTACTACCCAGATCCCCAGTTATTTCAGTATTGATTATTGCTGCTTTAGTATTGGTGATGATTACATTTGGGTAAATGTCTTAGATAACTAGCTTTGCGTCTTGACAGAATGACTGTTTTACTTCTGTGATTTTCCCTGTTAGGAAAATTCTTTTCTCAAAAGACTATTTAGGATGAAGTGTATGTATGTATCTGGGAACATATTGCATTTTGAAAAATAGTTGTATTGCAGACCATTCACATGGAACTCCGTGTGCTTCATGCCAAAAAAGTCTTTGAGGAAAGTCTGAATTTTCAAAAACATTTTTTTAGTTGTATAAATTGATCAAGATTGAAGGTTTATATTTTGACAATCACCCATATACTGCAAAAGGGGAGTTCCTGATAATCTTTGCAATATGTATAATTTATAAACAAAACTATAAATCAGACAGGCATCAATTTTGTTACATTTCTACCTGGGCAGGCCCCCATGAGCCAGGGAGAACAGTAGTAGTGCTCTTCCCCTTGCTTCTTTTTTGTCATCTTCATCTGATCCATGTAAGATTAGGACTCTTTAAAATAAAAGGATTATGAAGTGATAACAGGTGAATGTGAAAATTGGGGCAAAACAATAAAGAGGCAGAGAAGATGGGGAGAAGCTGTTGGTAGTGGATTAGATGGCCTGTTTGGGCAGCTGGGAATATGGGGATATGGATAATGGTGATTGCTAACTAAGCAGAATGAAATGCTCATGCTGAACTGGAAAAAGGGGAGTTACTGTCTTTTGATAGGCTCTGATAACTCTGTATCTCGGTCTTCTTTTAAGACCTCTATATTAAGATGGTGAGGATTTGGAGACATTGAAATTATATGAAATTTAAATGTATGCTTACGTGTATATTTATATTTATTTACCTCTGATTAATATTTCTAAGATATTTAGTATTTTAACGTTTCATTATTTATAATTCCAATCTTAAAAAAACTAAGGACAGGTACTTAACCTGAAAGCTAAAAATCCTGAGAAGTACTTTTAAGGGTAGCCAGTACTGTACTTTTCTCTACATTCTCTATAGTTAACCACTAAACTTGACTGTAATCTTGATAAGAGTCAAAGATTAAGAATGATTGTCTTTTTCTTTGTTCCTCAAAACACCGTGTTTAGTACTATATCAGTACTTAACTACTTTTAGAATTCTAGCATTAAAGCTATGCATTTCATTTAGACTTCTTACTTGACTCTTTATCATTTACAGAGGATGCTTAGTTTCTAATTTCTTAATCCTCAAAAAAGGAATGAGCTACTGCTTAAAACACAGTAAGAAGTGTCAGATGACAAGTTGGTGTTTCAGGAGGAAATGCAAGTAAGAATTGTCATAAAGTAAAATCAAAATACTATGAATAAAAGAGCTGTGGAAACTGATTTAAGTATTGGCACTTAAAAGTGCCTTTGTTTGAAACTTAATTAATGTAGAACCTCTTATCTCCTGAGAACGCTTGATAAATGAGACTTTCCTTAATGTGCCTTTTTAATTACCTCCTAACATTTTTCATGTAAAACTTTCATTAGAATTTGTTGCATTTCTAACATTCTATTCCAGTTCAAAATTTGGTATCAAAGGAGTAGCAAATTTCTTTTGGTCTTAATATCTTATTTTTTGCCTTTTTAGTGTTTCCAGCATAGTAAAAGAGAAGGAAACTACTATTTACTTGGTGCTCAGCTCTCATTCCTTCTGCAGATATATATTTAGTACTTACTATATGCCAGGGACCTTTGAGAGGCTGGGGTTACAGGAGTGAATAATAGACAAATATTCTCTCTTCTTACAGTTTATAGTTTAGTAGTGGAAGACATACTGAGTGAGTAAAACGTAATATGCCTGAGAGAAATAAGTACAGTGGAAAAAGTAAGAAAAGGGGGTTGAGGAATGGATATACGTATTTGCTCTCTTAAAAACTGCATAATGGTGATACCCTTCATTTAAAAAACAAAAGCTATCCCATACATGAAATTTTTTTTGATTATGAATGAACATCTTGGGGACACCATTTATGTTATCTAGTCAGTGGTATCGGGTAAGCCTATGGTCTTCCTCTTTCTGGTGAAGGAGCATGGTGACATCTTTTTATAGAGGTTGATGAGATGGATCTCAGCATTTTCATAAGTAGATACAAATTCTGTAGAAGATTCCAGTTCATTGAAATTCTTATAAAACATTTAGTACAGCATCTGGCATATTGATATTGTAAGTATTTAATAAATGTTTGCTTTTGTCATTTATTACTCCTTTAATGGGTGAAGCGGGGTAATTCAAAGAATTTACAAAGTATTAAGGGAAACTTGTACAAACAAAGGTAAAATAATGCGAATTGTGAGTAAGTTTATTAAGGGGGAAGAGTGGAATAGTCAAGCAAATTGCAATACTTGTTTTTCATTTTCAGACTGGGAGAACACTATCCTGAGCTGAAGGACAGACCAGGTCTGACTTCTTTCAGTCTTGACTTCACCATGTGTTCATTCAGTACCTGTCTTGCAGTTAGGAGCTCAAGAAATACTTGTGAAGCATACTGAGTGTTTTTTAGTGACTGTTCTTTTTGGACATGGACACTTTTTGAGTCTGAAAAGTGACTGCACTGGACATAAGTCTTTGGATCTCTCCTAGTAAGCATCGAATAAGAAATCATGCAGTCTTCTGAATGTCATTTTTTTTAATCTCGCCAAATTTTTGAAAAAAATACTAGAATTAAGTAAAAAGAAATCAGCTATTTGTAGCTACATTAGTGTTCATTAACTAGTTCTATAAAGTTGTTGACTTTTAAAATGAAAAACTGAATAGCAGTTTTTAAAAGCAGAATAGACAAAAATTTACCAATTACACGCTTTTAACTGTTAAAAGACAAGTTTGTTACTTCTTTAAAACAATTTCAATAAAACTGGTTTTATACTCGCTTTATGAATTAAATGGCACAGTCCCTTTCTACATTGCTATGGTTGATGGGCAGTACTAGTGTTTTCACAGAAAAGGGAAATCTACCCCACCCTACCCTGCTCTAAACTATAATCATTTTTCAGATCTTTAAATGTTAGTCCGAGTCAGCTTTTTCTGCTCTGAGTTATACTCTGCCTGACAAACAATTTTAGCTTTCCTAAAACTTAAAACTTCCCTCAGGTTCTAAGGTCTTTAGTCATTTACCCAAGATACTTCTTGACTCTTTAAAAAAATTCCCCTAAAGATGTATAGGAACAAATGGCTTTATATTCAAATTTGTTTTGACACATATTTTAGAAATGAGATAGAAATACATATTTTGGTGGTTTTCTGTTTGCTTCTTTTGAATAGTAACAACCTACTACAGGAAAATGATACTAATGTAGGGTGTCAGTTTGTGTGACCTTAGGAAAAAAGTGTTTTGTCCACAAACAGGTACAACATAGAGGAGAGCATTGTAAGAATTTGTAGCAATTTAATTGCCTTATTAAAGAAAATGGCATTCTTGTTTCACTTAAGAAGAGAAACAAAAGCAGTCTTGGTTTAAGTCACAGAAGCCACATAGTAAAGGTTTTAAAGTTCCTGCAGAGAGAGACATAGAGGAAAAGCAAGAATAAAGAAATGTAGAATTCATCAGAGATGTTGGTGGAAATATATGAATGCTGAATGTTATTTATAGAATTATAAAGGCTTTCTGAGCCTTGTGGTTAAAGATCATGTATGGAATTATTCAAATAATTAACCCATTAAAGAAAAAGTGTGATCCCTGCAACCGATCCC
>PVIJ01005937.1:0-83309 GCA_004024925.1 Scalopus aquaticus | reverse complement strand
CTGGAATTTGGCAGCCTGTGAAGCCACTTGAGGGCTGTGCCTCTTCCCTGCCATTATTGCCAGGCCTGTGTTATCTGTGAGACCATTCTTTTGTCCCGTGGGCATCTGTAAGCCTCTTCAAGCTGCAGGCCTTGAGGATCTGGGGGCCACAGAGTGGTGGTCTCTCTGCAGCCAGGCTGTGACCTCAGCAGAGGTGGCGGGATGTTCCCTTCCCTTGCTCAGGGTCGTGCTTGGTGACCTGGACATGAATGAAATTTTGCTTATGGTGCTGGGGATTTTAGGACCCTCTTGATGGGGGCTCTTTTGCCTCAACCTCTGGCTCCATAGGACCCTCACATACATCTGTGATGACCTAACTCTGCAGATGAGCCCCACATATTGGCTAGGAGTTTGCTGATGTCAGGTAATGGAAACTCAACTGAGGCTACTTGTGAGTTAAAAAAAAAAAAAAAAAAGAAAGAAATTTATTGGTCTATATCTTTGAAAACTCATGAGTCTCTTCAGGTATGGCTGCAACCAGAAGCTCAGACACTGTGGTTAGACATCAGTCTGTGTTCTGCTTTCCTTTGTGTTGACTTCACTCTCAGGCAGACTTTCATCACTGGGGTGCCCCTAAAAGTTTCAGGCTTCTGTGTTCCCTACAGGTATCAGTTCTGGGGAAACCGTTAGTCCCTAGCGAAAAGTCTAGAATTAGGACTCTTTGGTTTAATTCACTTGCCTCCTACTGAGACAGTCTCAGTAGGAGATGGGGGTGAAATATACAAGAGAGTGGAGGTGAGGGTGTGTATAGTTCCATCTGAACTACTGGAATGAGAGAGAGGGAGAAGTAGTTCCCATAAAGCAAATTAAGGTGCTCTTGGCAGGAGAGGAGGTAGATGTCAGGTATGTGCTGCATCTAGGCACATCTGAAGCCTGCACAAGTGGGACAAGCTGGGATCCCAGCTCCCTGTCCGTGCCAGTGCCAGTGCTGGAGGGACCTGAGTACTTGTCGTATGAGAGGCACAGAAAGCTCAGGGGCACAGAGAGCCTGGACTGGGAGTTGAGAAGAGAGAGAATGTTGGGTTTGGAGTTGTACCATAGAGCAATGTTTCTCAGTTTTTAATGTGCATGTGACTCACTTGGAATCTTGCTAAAATGTGTATCCTGGGCCTGCCTGATGGTGCAGCGGGTTAAGTCTCAGCACTATGAAGCTATCCCCAGCCACTGCAGCACGAGTTCGGTCCCGGTCGGGGAACTTCCCACATGGTGCAACAGACTTATCCTGCCTCGCCCACTGCTCCCCTCAGCAGTGTGTATCAGTCAGTCTGCCTGGTCTGCTCCCCACTCTGACTCTGGTGAATCCTCTCACCACTCCACACCTCTGGCCTGCACCCCAGTTCTTGTATGCATAAATAAATAAATCTTTAAAAAATGTATATTCTGATTCAAGGTCTTAATGTTACAGGGCAGGATGAGGGGCACTCCAGGACCCCTAAACCTGCCCTCTCTAAGTAGGTTTTGCCTCCCACTACATCAAGTTAAAACATACTCTAGTGTGCAAGACTTCTAATGGAAAGGAACTTTAATATAATTAGTGTGCAACAATGAATAAAGTATTTAAGTCAAGCACTCAAATTTACCCATCCCCTTGTGGGCAAATGCCCGGTAAAACAGAGTTGGTCCAAAGCAGGGCCAGTGAGGCTCAAAGACTTGCCCAAGGCACCTCCTGGTGGGGACCCATAGGAAAGGAGCAGAACACATCTGGAACAGGAGTAAAATCAAAATCAAGATAAAAGCTGCCATTGTTAACCTCCCCACGGTATCTCACTCACGTCTGTTTCAACCAGTCCAGGACCAAGAAGCAAGTGCAGTTTCTTCACATGTCTCTGCTCCATGCGCCTCCTCCAGGGCTCCTTCTTGCTCCCCATCTATCTTCTTTCCTTCTCCAGTCTCCTCTCCAGCTTCTCCTCCCTGGTCAGCTCCACCCTTCCTTGGGCAGGGCAGGGAACCTGGAGCTCCCTTTTCCCTGGGGGCCACCCTGTTACAGTAGACCAGTAGTCCTTAATCAAGGGCAATTTTGTTCACCAGGAGACATTTGGCAGCACCTGGAGACAATTTTGGTTGTCAAACTGAAGGAGGGGCTATTGGCAGCTAATGGTAGAGGCCAGGAATGCTGCTAAACATCTCTGAACAGGAACAGCCCTTCACAACAAAAATTTAGCTGATCCACGCTATCAATAGTGCTACTATAGCCTGGAGAACAGGGAGCCAAGGAAGGACGTTCCAAGCTGCGGACTGGCCAAGAAAAGACCCTGAAGGAGAAAGGAGTGTCTGGTTTATGGGTACCAGTTCAGAGGCAGCCTGGCAGGAGGTGAGGGCGCATGCTGATAGAATCTTAAAATAATAGATACTCTGGGTTGGAAGAAAGTTCCAAGGTCATCTCCAGCCTTGCAACTGGAAGTGTCTCCTGGTGAGTTAGTTGCATTGTATCATCTGGGGAGGTTAGAAAAGCAGAGCTCAGGCCCCACCCCACACCTTCTGAATTAAAATCTACATTTGTTCAAGATCCACAAGATTTGCCTGCACACTCGAACACTGGGCTAGAAAGCTCCCTACATGAGTTGTCCAAGCTTGTATTTGTATTGTCCTAGCTTGTATTTACTCAAAGCCAAATGTATGCCCAGATTTGAATGAGATAGAGCTGACTTACCTGGAGTATAGGTTCACTATAGAAAAGCAGAATGAATTTCAAGCGTGAGATCTTCCTTCTAAGTGAAGTCCCAGATCCCTTCTCCTAGATCTTCTTTCTGGGACAGACCTCAGGGATCCATTTTTGTAACAAGCGGCCCACCTTGCCCAACTTCTTGGCTAGAGCTGAATGGACCTGGAGTAGCTGGTCACTCCAGATGCGAGCCAGGCCAGCAACCTCTAAGATGGTTTGTCTTGACAAGATGAGTGTCCCCAGTCACCCTTCTTGGAGACTGGAATTAGGACTCTCCAAGAGAGGTTGTCAATTTGCAGGTGGGTGTGGGTGCTGGAGGCACCTCAATGGCCACGTGTATCACATCTAGAGGGAACCAGTAGCGTGAGGATGCAGTTAGTAAGGCAGAGGCAGGGGGTGCAAAAAAGCAGAGACCCCTGGGGAGAAAGAGAGAGAGAGAGAGCGAGAGAGAGAGAGAGAGCGAGAGAGAGAGAGAGAGAGAGAGAGAGAGAGAGAGAGAGAGGAGCGAAACCTCTGATCGTGACAGTAGATCAGTCTTAAGAGCATACAATGAAGTTCCTTTTTCTTTCCCCAAAGAACTGTTATAGACTAATGAAAACAATCATTTGACAATTTACATTAAACTAATTTAGTTACAACTATACATAGCTTTAAAGACAATAATATTCCTTGTTGTGGAGGAAATTTTCAAGTTGCTTTCACTTGTACCTAACATACATTAATTTTTGGGTACATTTCTTTTAAGATTGTAGAGCTTTGTTGGAGATGCATCCTCTCCCTTCTCTAGCAGGAGGGCAAAGACACTCATGGTCTTTTGTTAACCTTCTAAATTACCTTACATAAAGAAAAGAAAAAAAGATTATAGTGTTAGCTGCTGCCTAATAGTCATATCCTCCTTATTGTCGTCTTCAGGTATGCAGCTAACACAGATACCTAAGAGATCTTGATGCTACTCGGGGCAAACCCCAGTCAGTCTGAGCCAGCTGAGTTGGTCTCATCCTTTTGCCAACAAATATGAAGAAGCATGTGGCTCAGTCGTGGTCCAGGAGATGAGTGGGAGATCAGCTGAGGGTATTTGGGAAAGTGGTCCAGGCCATAGTAAGAGCCTGGATGAAAAGGTTCCTTTTCCCATGGGGCATTTTGAAATCTGAATGTGATGTTTGGACCTGCAACAGCCACAGAGGTGAAAGATGGCAAGTAGAGTGTATAACTAAGTCTTTTACCCATAGCTTGCAGTCACTAGTTTTGACTTTGTAGTTGTTTCATTAGTGGCTAGACTTTGGATGATTGGTGACTTTCCATCCTATTTTTAAGCTACCATGACTCTTAGAATATTGTTTGTGCAATTAAAAAATTAATGAAATAAAAGAGAAGTCTGGTGTTTGATGGGAATATTAGGGCCTTTAGCGTAACATCCTTAGCTGTGGTGGTTGTAGGGGTGCCTGAATATTACCCTGAGCCCTGGCAGCTCTCCAGCACCCACCCTTTGCCTCCATGTGGAAGCCAGGATGTGGAAGACACAGTTCCTCAGTTTGGGCAGGGATGGGGAGACCACTCCCTTTCCCAGTGGGTTGTGGTCTGCTTTTAGTGTCTCCATTGTCTGCAGGAATATTAAGGCAGGGGGATTGGGTGTGGCTTTTCTTTTTAAAATATTCTCTTCATTGATGTTCTATACTACTTGTGCAATGGATATCAAAGTAGGGAAGAAAAAAAAAGCACCAACAGGTCTGCCTTGTTTCCCTGAGCAACTGAAAGGGCTGAGACTCAGGTACTATGCAAACAGGTTGGACAGAACGTTTCCCGCTCCCTGTTCTGGAAACTCGCTGGGATGCTTTCCTCCGTATGATGCTTTTGGTAGTTCCAGATCTTAAAGACCAGAGCTCGGTGAATTTACTTCCACTGAAAAGATAGGAGCTTGCCAGTGCCCTTATACAGAGGACCTGACCCCAGGGAGCGCCACTGACCAGCCAGCAGCGCGGGCAAGCTCTTCAGCTGGCCCCAGGCACCCAGTCCCGCTTTTCTCTGGGGCCAACTGTCACCGGGTGGGGAAGGGTGGGCCTCTGGGTGTCACAGCTCAGCGGCGTATCAGCTGCGCCCCTTTAGCCCGCCGCGCTGCTGCGCTGAGCGGGCCACAAAATGGGGACCATGCCCGCCCTAATGGGAAGCAGCCGCCGCGTGCTGGTCGCGCTTTCTCCTCCCACCCAGCCCCAAGGCCGAGATAAAACGGGAAGAGCGGCGAGAGGCGCTTTGATTCCAATACGAAACAAATTATTCCTCTCGGAATGGAACAAAATAAATCAGAGTGGAGTCTCACGGCCATCATTCCTCCCAGCAAAGTCTGAGGCCCACAGGGCTGCACATGCTGCTAAGCTTGGCTGGTCCTGTGCACTGCGGGTCCGAGGGGGGCGGGGGGTGGGGGGTGGGGATGGAGGTGGGGGAGCAGCTTGCCCACTGGGGTTGGGTGGTTGGAGTTTCTGGCCTCCAGACCCCTGGCTTCGGGGTGTGGTGAAGGATCTGAACCATTCAAGTCAGTTGGATACCCCATTGCTGGGCTGGCTGCCGGTTGAGCAGAAATCACTCTTTCCCTTGGTCCTCAAAATTGAGGGAGGGAATCTTAGAATCTCCTGGAGTTGCCTGCTGAAGCACCCATTGCTGAGTTCCACCCCCAGAATTTCTGGTTCTGGGGATGGTGTGGGATCTGATAATTTGCATTTCCCAGGTAATGCTAATGCTGGTGCAGTCAGTTTGAGAACCACATGACAAACATGAAGACAGACACAAGCTGGTCCTGCAAGCTCGCCCTTGCTGTTCTGGCACTCTGATGGCTGCGTGCCAGCGAGGTCTATAGGGGTAGCCGTCTAGAAATGGTTCCAAGGACCCACCTGAACCTTTAGGGTCTGTTTCTGATTGATCGTCTCTGTCCAGTAGTGAGCCAATTGGATCCTATTCCAAAGCTCAGGGGTTGAAATTTCCCAGTAGCCTGTGCAGGTAAGTGAGCAACTGCCAAAGGCCTCTGAAAAATGCTGGTAACAGGCCTAGGATTCCAAGCATGTGATATTTCTGCTCCAACTTTCTGGCCACTAGGGAGGCCCCTGACTGACTCACCTTGCCTAGGCCAGAAGAGAGAGTGTGTATGTATGTGGGATGGTGTAGAGGGTGGTTGTTGGGGAAGACAGTGGCAGTAATTCTTGCTGGGGTGACGCCTGAGGTCCTACCTGGCTCATGGAACCCATTTAGGGAGGTAAGATCTGGACTAGTTAGACTTACTATGCATTTTAGTTGCAGGATCTCTGGGGTGATTGCCTCCCCTCCCTGCATTCCCTAGAACAGATCATTGGTTTTCAAACTTGAATGTGCATCAGAATAATCTGGAGGTCTTGGATTGCTGTCCTCACTCCTGGAACTGCTAACTCAGGGGGTCAGTAGGGACTGAGAATATGTATTGCTACCAAGGTCTCAAGGTG
The DNA here is from genome assembly GCA_004024925.1 of Scalopus aquaticus. Lineage (NCBI taxonomy): Eukaryota > Metazoa > Chordata > Mammalia > Eulipotyphla > Talpidae > Scalopus > Scalopus aquaticus. The sequence continues at coordinate 77,144 of PVIJ01005937.1, read as the reverse complement.
ACGCTGATCGTCTGGGTTCCACATTTTGAAAACTATTACTTAAGCTTCATTTGGCATCTCCAAGCCCTTTCTGTGGCCTCCAAGTGGTCAAGGTATGGGTGCCCAGCCCCACCCTCTGTCCATCCTCCATTAGTCACTGGTCTTTGTGTTGATTGCCTTTCCTGGATTTCAGAAGGCATTTGGTCTTTTTCTGTGCTGGCTGGTCTGGGGCAGGGGACAGTTCTCAGGTGGCTCAGGCCTAGGGAGAGCAGTGTCTCCCAAGCCCCCACGCCCGTTCCTGCACACAACCAGCGCGACAGCTCTTCTCCCTTCTGCCATCCCTGGTCCTCTAGTTTTGAGGCCCAGCCCTGGGCCAGGATGGAAAGACCAGGAGGTTTTTCTGTGCTCCTCCTAGAGAATCACTATTGTATAGGATCTCTCTGGGTGAGACTTCTTTTTTCTCCTTGCACATCATAGCTATTTATGAAGTACTTGCATTGGACGGATTGAGGGAAATTTACTGGAAGGGGAAAGAAAAGGAAGACACCCCTCATTCCTGACAGGTTTTGATCAGTCTTCTCCAACTTGGCTAAGGAGGCATGGTCTCTCTTCTTTGGTCTCTTGTGTCAGAGGTTCCTGGCTAGGAATCTTGAAGCCCAGGCCTGTGGGTGGGAGTAAGCAAGGTCAGTGTGACTCAGTGTCAGGAGTGTTGCGCTGCCCCAGCAATCTGGAGACCTTGGAAAAGAAGGGACAGGTAGTCCATGGAGAGAGAGGGGTCAACTAAGGCCACAGGGAGGCATCCTTTGTCCTAGAGCCTCAGGGTATCCAGAAAATACAGGTTTCTTTAGGAATTGACCCAACATTTACACCAAGAGGTTTAGAAAATATCAAATAGGAATAATCATGGCATTAAAATTTTGGATCAGGATGTCAGTCTCTAATTTAGATGAAAATAGGCCATCTGCAACCCATTAGGTTTTCATAATTTTCCTCTTAATTGGTTATATTTTGAGATTGTGTTTTTAGGAAATGGTTAAGTTGGTGGTAGGTTCCATATTTTGTTATTTCTATGATTCTCTACTATAGCTGTACATTGGGTTGTTTGAAAAATACTGATGCCCTGGTTACTCCCCAGCTGTAAAGCCTGGGCACAATATTTTATTTTAAGACTCTCCGGGTGATTTTTGAAGTGCAGCTAGCATCAAGCACCCTTAAGCTACCGATTGAGTTGTTGCAGGGATTAAACTGAGGCAAAGCAGATTTTTAGGGGAGACTTCTTAATCTCTAGCGAGCCCATGACAGCTCTCTCTTTCCTTTTAGGAAGGGATCATCAGAAACTACAAGACACTCCCTTTCACCGATGGCTCCCATTGATAAGAGCTGGGGGAAACTCCAGCTAGGTAACTGATCCAGATGGGCCAGCTTCTCTCATGGAATTGGGACTCAGAGATTAGAGCTATAACTGGGATGCTTCCTTGAATAGAGAAGAGGAGAGTGCTGGTCAGAAAAGCAAGAAAAATTGGTTTGTGGAGGGACAGTACCTGGATTCCTGCTATCATCTCACCCTAGTTCAGCCTTTCAGGAAGTCTGGGTGCCACCTGTTTGGGGCTCCAGGGGTCATCTACACATCTTTCTCACCCCCTCCAATACATACGCATATGCACAGATACATATGCATACATATACCCACACATACCCACGCACATTGTTTGGTTCAAGTCTCTTTTAGTGCTTAGTTATGTTACTTGTAACCAAAGAGGCCTGACATATGCACAGATAGCAGCACAACAAAAGCACTCAAAAACAAATATGTGTTCATGACCCCCTACCCCCACACATCCGGTGTTTGAACCAGGCTCTTTGTAACTCCATGTGGTCCCAATGGAAGATTCTTTGGAATCTATATTTTCTGGACTCTACTTGGATAAACCTTGGCTCTCAACTCAATTGGGAACAGCAGTGATTCCTAATGTGGCCCCATGGGCTTCATCAGAATCACCTGGAGTAGCTGACCTACAGATAAACACACACGATTGCCAAGTCTCCTGCCCTGGAGAAGCAGAAGTGGTCCAATTCTAAAAGAGTCTCAAATCTCTTCTAAAAACTCTTCTATGTAGGCCTCCCTGGTGGCCTAGAGGTTAAGTCTCAGTGCTATCACCTCTATGGCCCGAGTTCAATCCCTGGCCAGGGAGCTAATCCTCATGGCGCAGCAGACCTCTCCTGCCTCGCCCGCTGCTCCCTTCAGCAGTGTATTTCAGTCAACACGCCTGTTCTGTTCCCCACTCTGTCTCTGGTGAATCTTTTCAGTCCCTGAACCTCTGGCCTACACCCCAGTTCTTCTATGCAAAAATAAATAAAATAAAAAAGCTTTATGAGGTTTTGAGGTATAATTGAGTCTACTGAGATCAGTTTGGCTGAATTAATGAAAGTTTATAAAATTCCTTTTCAGTCTCTTCTAGAGGGAGGTGGTGTCCCTGTGAAGTCTGGCAGATGGATTTTGAAGGTGTTTTGTTTGGGAGATGGATAAGAGCCTAGTTTGTGGACTTACAAAATGGAGCTCTCCGATGTTTGGGCTTGTTGGTACACATAAAAACAAGCAATCAGGCTGAAGGGACCTTTCCCGGTTGGTAGCTTGAGCTAGTTAATGAACCAGATCATTTGCGTTGCCTTTTGAGCTCCGTGGACACAACCAAAAAAAAAAAAAAAGTGTGTGTGCATGTGTGTGTATGTGAGTATGCAGCAAATGTACCTTTTATTTTAGAAACAAAAATATAATTTCTGACCCAACAATAGCCGGATCCCTGTGAATGAAGGGTTTGCATATTTTCCTGTTTTAACGGTTCTAGTATAAACAGTCCAAGCCCAGTCCTGATTGTCAGTAGGTCCTGAGCAGCCCAACCAGAAGACTGGAAATGACTCCTTCAACCCTGAGAACCTGGACCCGGCTTAGTGCCAGGATTCAGGCTTATGTTTAACAGTAGCAATGGGGTCAGAAGTTGAGGGAGAGGGCAATTGCAGTAATCCCGCAAGACCAAAGCTAATGCCAGAAGCAACAGCGGTAGCAGTTACAGAGGCAGTGGGAGTAGGAGCTGCCATGTATTGCCATGTATTGTAGAGGCATCAGGCTAAGTGATGTGATTTCTTTGAATACTTTAAAAATTCAAGGGGATGGCATTATTGCTCCAATTTTTAGAATGAGGTTCAGCAGCTTTTCTGAGGACACATAGTTTCTAAGGGAGAAGATGCAGAATTCAAATGAAGGCACTTGACTACTATTACAAGATACTGCACACAAAAACTTAGGTCACTTACATCATCTTGTGTGCCAGCTGGGGATACAGGACTTTGATCTTAGAAGTCGCTTTTCAGACACTGCTGGTCCCTGCTTTCTTTCAGGACACTTCTCCCCAGCCCCACTTGTTTCCAGCAAAGGAAGACAGTTTTCAGCAGGGCCTGGAGGCTCTCCTTTCCTAGTTCAAGGCAATCCCCAATTTCTGGGTGAATCCTTTGTGCCCTGAGAGTGAGACCATGACTCTCTTTTGGGCTTGTAAATGAATGAAGATTTCAGTGATCAACTACTAATTATATATTCAGTGACCCTGACCCAAAGAATGTGGCTAAGAAGACTTTCCTGGATTTGAAACAAAGAGAATTGATGCTGTCATCTCAAAAAATTATGGTTCACCCATATGATGGGTTATTAAGTAGTCATTGAAAATCTTTTGGAAAAGCCCTCTTGGTAAAAGATTAAAAGAGGGGCCTCCCTGGTGGGACAACGGGTTAAGTCTCAGCACTATGAAGCTATCCAGAGCCACTGCGGTACGAGTTCAATACCCGGCCAGGGAGATTCCCACATGGCACAGCAGACCTCTCCTGTCTCTCCCCTGCTCCCCTCAACAGTGTACTTCAGTTGATCTGCCTGTTCTGCTACCCGCTCTGTCTCTGGTGAATCCTCTCACCCCCTACACCTCTGGCCTACACCCCAGCTTGTATGCATAAATAAATAAATCTTTAAAAAAAAGATTAAAAGAAACAGGATAAGGACCTCCCTGGTGGCGAAAGGGGTTAAGTCTCAGCACTATCAAGCTATCAGCAGCCACTGCAGCATGAGTTCAATCCCTGGCCTGGGAGCTAACCCACATTGCACAGCAGATTTCTCCTGTCTTGCCCGCTGTTCCCTTCAGCAGTGTACTTCAGTCCATCTGACTGTTCTGTTCCCCACTCTATCTCTGGTGAATCCTCTCACCCCCCTGACCCTCGAACCTCTGGCCTACACCCCAGTTCTTGTATGCATAAATAAATAAAATAAATCTTAAAAAAAAAGAAACAGGATACACAGTTGCAAATTCTATATAAAATGCATTATTTTAATTGTGTAAATTATGTAAACCTTAAATGTGTATATTTTAAAATGTAAATAAAAGATCAAAAGAAAGTCACCAAAATGTTATCTATGGTGCCTCATGAGGGGTGGGATTATAAATTATTGTAATTTTTGTTTTCTTTGTGTATCTTAATGTTCTATTTTCCCACTTCTGTGCAATCTGAGTTATCTTTATAAATGGAGGAAAGAGTGAAATGTGGAAAAGTCCTCCTATATATCACTGGACGTGAGCAAGGTGTGTTATTGTTTATCCCAACTTGAATTTCAGCAGGCAAATGTATTTTCTACCTTCATTGCCCAAGGTTTCTTTCAAGAGTCAGGAAGATGGAAGTGTCTAGAAGCAGCTTTGTCATCATGGGGCAGACCCTGAGTAAGGCTCTGTACCTGGGTGCTAGGGAACTGCCTCCTTCAGTCCTTGAAGTGCTTTAGCTTGGTTAGGGGAAGTAAGTGAACTGCAAGAAACAGAAGCACCCAAGGTCAAGGCAACTATCAGGTGGAGCTGGAAGTCCACTGGAGGTGGAGGGGAGGTTTCCTAGGTGTAGCCATATCCCATGGGGTGTCAATCATTGCTAAAGTGCTGGGAAGCAAAGGAGCCTGAAGACAACCTGGAGTTCTCTCTGGGGTCCCCAGAGCCTAGTGGTGGTCTGCAAGGACCAACCACGCAGGCACCTGCAGGTTGCAGCTTCCCAAACCCCACCTCTTCTTTCCTGGTCTTGGGTAGGAGCAGAAGCCTCAGAGCAGCTGGCTTGGTGTTGCAGCCTTTTCACTAGCTAAGTACTGTTAAGTCTCCAGTGCCTGCAGGGAGCAGGAACCAGAAATTGAGAAATACAGGAGCGTTTCAGCAGTGGTTTATGGAGCAGTGGCCACTCCCAGGATCCAGCAAGAGTGAAGTTACTCACTTTGTGCTATGGGGTTGCTGCACTCTGGGAGAGCCTCTCTTCTGAACGCAGCACCTGGGTCACTGGGGGAGTGTTGATGATGTCTCTTGGTGCCAGCAGAGGGCAGCCTCGAGGCTGTGAGGCTTCAAGGTGACCTCTTTAGCTTCAGCTCCCTTCCAGTACCCAGGATCTGTGGGTGGGGGCAGCCTTGGAACCCTCAGACCTGTGATCTCATCTGTAGGAAATGGCTCCAAGGCCCAAGGGCAGCCAGCAAGATGTGGTCAAGCTATAGCCCTTGGGGAACCTCATTCTGGCAGAGGGATGGCTTGGGGTGGGAAGGGGGGTGGTGTACCAAATGCCTCAGGAGAGGAAGCAAGAAGTAATCTCTCTCTCTCCCCATATGTATGTATACATATACACATACACATACACATACACATACACATACATACACATACACATACGTATACACATACACACACATACACATACACATACACATACGTATACATATACATATATGCAACAAATTCCAAGCAGGAAAGAAACTTTTAGTGATCCTGGTGAGAGTTAGGATAGTCTTTACATCCTTTGCAAGGGAAGTCATAGCTAGGAACTGTGAGGCTCATAATGTGCACAGCAGTCGTGGCAGGAGTACATATTTATGTGCTGGGGGCAGAGAGACGGTTGACTATGGATCCACACACAGATAACTGGGGAGCGCTGAAGTTGGCCCCTACCAGGTGGCTGAATTTGGGGCAAACTCACTGCAACACTCTAGCCTCCAACAAATCACTTTGGTAAAATGGGCACGGAGGGTTCAGAGTCTTGTGTGGTCATTCCTTAGAGATTTGAGATAGCAAAGCTAAAGATCAATAAATTCAAGTTTTGTCACTGCCCCAGCTCTGGCACAACACAGGGCTCTGTCTGCTGCTGGGGTGAAAGGATCCCGGCACTATGCACTTGTCTGTTGTGGCTGCCCACCGGGTTTTGTGGCAGTTTCACATGAATTGCCCTGGCTTGAAAATCTTCATGCATCCTTTTGTGGGATTTGGGCAGTGCCCTGAGTCCTCCTGCCCTGGGAAACTGGATTAGGAGCTCTGGAAAAGCGCATTAAGCTAAACAACAAATTGAAACCCATCCTGGGGCCAGGTAGGGTGAAGCCTGGCAAAGGGCCAAGGACTACCTGCCTGGGGTCTCTTGGGATGTTAAACAGGTCAACCTCCAGAACAAACTGGGCTAAAGTCCACATTCAGTAGGGGGCAGACTTTTTGGCTGGCCTTGGTCTCTCACTGTGACTGCAAACGGGCACCCATTTCCCTTGATTTGTTTCCCCATCAAAAATTCGAAAAGAGAGCATTTCCCAAGATAATTGTGAAAATAGTGATTGCAAATTGCAAAGGCCGGTGTAAGTATGAGCCGTAATTACTACTGAAGAGCATCCAGCTCTATCAGTGCCTGCGCAGCATGTGGGAGGATGCAAGATAGACGCAAGAACATGGTACAGATGTATGCACAGGTACGGCATGTGTGTGTAAATGTGTATGCCTCTCTACCTGGATGCATAACAAATGCACATGTGTAGGAGTGTATGTGCACACAGATATCGGGCACCCTCGTGCAGACATGTGCATTTACACGAACACGACTGTTTGTGCCTGGAGGCAGAGCGTGCACACTGCGCAGCCCATCTGTTTCTCTCCAACAGGGTTAGGGCCACCTGAGGAAGCCGGGTCTCAGGTGCCGATTGCCTAGGGCGCGGGGAAAACCCGCATCCTGTCAGCGCCTCCGCGGTATCTGCCCTCTCATCTGCCGGCCGGTGTGCAGCTCCAGTTTCAGTGGGTACCAATATGCGTGAGTCGGCTGGTGGGGCAGAGGGCAAGAGAATAGTTGGGGGCACTCCTGGCAAGCGAGGCTGCAGGCCTTCACCGCCATCCCCCCACCCCCCGTGTCTGTCGTCTCTCCTTTGCCTTCCCAGATCGAGTCCCTAAGGAAGATTTAAAAAAAAGGGGGGGGGGGCTGATCACCTATTCGGCTCAACGAGGAGGCCCGGGTCTCCAATCCTCGCCAGTCATCGCCAAGGGAGGAAAACAGAGGGTTTTAACTTGGTCTGGGAAAATATGCAGCGACAGGGCTTGCGGGGAGGGTGGGGGGGTAGGGGTGGGTTGGGGGTCAGGGCACAACTGGGTGTGCTCGGGAGACGAGCGGCGTGGCGGCTGGAGATCCCTTCATCTCCGCACACACCTGCAAGTCGCCAGGCCAGTTACTCTCTCTCGGAAGGATTCTGAGCCGCGCAGCACTCGCCTCACCTGCGGATGTCTGCGGAGAAAAAGACCCTGTGGGTACCCCGGGAAGCCCAAGGCCGCCGCCTGCCTCGCAAGGGCAGCGCGGCGGAGACTCGAGTTCCGCGGCGACCAGCGTTTCTAAACCACGTAAAAAGATAGAATAGAGTCACAAACACTCTATTCTATCTATTCCAACTCTCGGGACCTGTTTGGCCGACAGAAGGGCGTTACGCAGACAATTTGAGGCCAAGTGCAGAGGAGACTCCGGGACGAGGAGAAAGACCAGCGGAGACACATTCGCCCGGGTTCGGATCCCCTCGGCCAACCGAACCCAGCGGCCGCGATCGCCAGAGTCCCTGCAAAAGTTGGGACTCCACGATTCCATTTGTGAGAGGAGCATGTCAGGCGAGATCTGGCTGGGAGCTGCGGCCTCTCACCCCTTTCGGAATCTTTAGGTGGAAAAACGTAATGCAGATGGGGAACTGGTCCAAGGAATTGAGTGCAAAAACTCCGGGAAAGCCAGAAACGAGAATCGGTGCCTCCGTTCAGCCTGGGGGTCAGGGAGCGGCCCCGGCCCTGTAGCCGGGTCCCCCCAAGGCCCGCCAGTTGGAAGCGGCTTGTGGAACGCACCCCCCCCCCCCCCCCCCCCCCCCCCCCCCGCCGCGTCCCCCTCTCTCGGGATTCCACCCGGCTCTGACCCGACCTTTATCTCAGCGCAGTCAGCAGTCGTGGGGGCTTCAGGAAAAAAGACAAAGGCCCGGTGTCACTACGGGCGGGGACTCGGTTTCCTGACTCTGCTCGCACTCACAGCCTTTAGCGGTTGTTGGGGGGGAGATTTTAAAAAATATGTGTCGAATTTCCTCCCCTATCCCCCGAAAACAAACAAACAAACAAACAAACAAAAAAACCAAAAAAGCCTATTTCCCTACTCTCCTTGTCCATAGAAAGGAAAGTTTCCTGGGATCTTGCCCTTTCCTTTTCTTTGCCGGCTCAGAGAGGTAATTTTCTTTTGCGCACTGGGGAAAATTCGGTGAAAGTTTTTGTTCTATTCGATTTGATGGCATTATTACCAAGGCCAAGCGGTCAGGTTGAAGTCTACTATGGTCTTCGGAGTGGTGGGGACTGCGGCGACCACAGCCTGGTGCGCTGGCTCTGCCCCGACCACCAAGGCCTCCAGCTCTTCCTCTGCCCGCTGGGTCGTCGAGGGTACCCTGTTAGGAGAGCCCCGTTCTTCCCGAATTTTGTTTAGGGCTACGTGAGGCGCTGAATGCACGCCTGATGATTCTCTCTTGCTCTGTCAACGGACCTACGTGTGCGAGGTGCTGGTGGCCCGGGCGGATCTTCCTAGCTGCAGACCCCACTCCGCCTGGGTTCCCACCCGCAGGCGGCTCCTGTGCCCAACCCGCTTCCTGCGTTTGCCTCTTAGGTTTCCCTTTTCTCCACAAAGACAGAGGGGAACGTCTCTCACAAGCTAGTCTCTGCAACCTCCCACTCGGTGGATATCTACTGCTTTTACGAAAAAAAAAGGAGGAGGGGGAGTTCAAACAGTGGCACATTCTAGAAGGAGGCCCTGGAGGAAGGGAGAGCTGGCCCAAGAGTCTGAGAGTGGCGAGTGTGCCTGGATCCAAGTGACTGAGTCGGGACCACTTATCTGGTCATCTGGGTCTTTCTCAGAGAAAAGCTAAGGGCCTATCAGAGTGAGGACTGCTTAAGCGGGAGCCAGAGGGTGGGTGGAGAGTCCTGGACTGGGACCACCATCTGTGCTCCTAGGGCTAGGGTATTCACTTCTACAGTGAAGGTATGCGGCTTACCTACAGGGTCCAGGGGCTGGGACAGGGTGGACACTATCATTTGAGCCCAGACCTCAGAAGGTGCTTGGTGGTCTGGGTTCCTGGGGTACCAGGGGTGGCCTGGCCACTGGGCTAGGATGTCAGACCCTACAAGATTACAACCAAAGACTTTTCCTTTCCTTTCCTTCTTTCTTTCTTTCTTTCCTTCCTTCCTTCCTTCCTTCCTTCCGTCCTTCCCTCCCTCCCTCCCTCCCTCCCTCATTCCGTTTTCTCCCTCCTCTTTCAATAAATGAAGGGAAATCATGTACTATAAACTGGGCACTTTGACTTTAGAACATTTAATGATTTTAATAACTCTGCAAGACATATATAATTCTATTTTATAGATGAGATTACTGAAATGGGTGCTTTGTCCAAGGTCACGCAGTTGTTAAAGGAGGTTGTCAGGCTACACACTATTTCTTCCCAGCTGAAGAGGCCCCTTTTCTTGCCCCCACCCTACATGGGCCACCTCCCTGGGGTGACATGGTTCTAGAATAAGCTTATCATAGCTTGTCAATGAGCTGAGCCTGTGCAGCAAACAGCAGGCCCCACAGGAATTCCCCAGGGCACAGCTCAGCCCTGGCCTCCCCTCTTTACCCTATGAAGTTAGGAACATCGAGTTGGGACAGTAGCGTCTGTGTCTTGGGAGAGCCCAAGTGGGTAGCTAGACTCAACACTCTCAGATTGCTCTTTAAAACTTCTAAGGTTGTTCTGAAGTCCCACAGATAGCTGGGTGACCTCTGGCTGGCCCCTCCTCTTCTCAAGACCCCAAGTTCCATAAAGGTAAATGAGATTCTGGGTACCTAGGGCCAGACATTCTTGTGATAGAATGGAGTTCTCTTTCTCCAGAAAACAGAAAACTGATAAGACTGCTTGGTTTCAAGAATACTTAACTTTTGGTTGTCCCTAAGGCAGAACTGGGGGCCATGAAGGTGATTCCCAACATCTCCAAGCCTCTGGTTCTCATCACACAGGAGAGGCATGGGATCCTGGTTTCACTCCTTCCTACAGTTCCCACATGCTACTCTCAGAAGCATGGGCTCCTCTGCAAAGACAGCAAGACTGATAAGACTTGTATACGCCAGCTTAACACCACAGAGTGAGGGCAATTTGGGATTTCCGAGCCTGCTCAAGCTGCTTCCTGCTCCCGATCCTCTCTCAGAGGCCAGCAACCTGGCCTAGTACCTAGTGGTTCCAGTGCTCCAAGCCACCATTATGGGAAGACCTTATTGGGTTTGACCCAGTTTCCTGGTCCAGTGGCTCCTACTCTTTTGACTGCAAGAAATCTTGGTGGGCCACTGATTCCCACCTACCACCAGGGGGCGCCTCATAGCCAGAATGCCAGACTACACTAGTGGAAGAACCAGTCAAGGGCTCCAGGGCACCTAATATCAGGTGAGAGGCCCTGAGCTTCATGCCCACTCAAACCCGGACACAGAGTATATTGACTCATATGCAAAGGGAAAAAGACCCAGGACATCCTCTGGGTAGGGTTGTGGGGTAATACAATCCCCTAGGTTTCCATTCCTAAGTCCCTTGGTGCATTTACTGCACTGTGAAAGATTTCTCCCAGGTCTCCCTTTAGAAAAGGGCAACCTTGACCCCAGAACTCAAGTTCTCTGGCTGGGCAGTCTTAGGGAGTAGGGAGAACTAAAAATTCATGTGTAAATGTGAGGAGCTGGGGCTCATCTTGTCAGCATCAAATGTGAGGATGTTAACTTGCATATATGTGCACAACGCTCCTCATTCAACACCACAAGTAGCAAGGCATTATCCAAGACATGAAGAAATTGGCAGGGTATTTGTATCAAACTCTATTTGCATTGTATTTACAGTATGTCCTGGCAAACATATATGCATATACCCATGTGGTCCTGCCATCTAGACCAGTCTGTATATGTTAAGGCCTAATTGCTACATATCAGTAACTCTCTCAAATACTTTGTCATCACTTAGAAAATTCTTTGAATCATCTCCTCTAACAGATACTTAAAAGTGCAAAGAGGGAGAGGAGAGAAAGGAAATGAGAGATGAAGAAATTTTGCCATTGCCTTATGCTTTCAACACTGAGGGAAAATGCCCACACTTTAGAGTTTTGGAGAAATCCTTAGGGCTGGAGTTGGGGAGAGTGGTTTTCCAGTGGGCATCCATAGGGAAGAGTGGTATGATTTGGCTCCCTTCTCCTACCTTTCCAAGGAGGAAACCCTCACTGATCTCTTCATTTTATCCTCCATACTTTGTGAGGCTTCTGTCTTCTCCCATGCCTTGGGTGCCTTTTGCTTTTCAGTTTAGGGGGAGGGGGGGCGGTGCAGCGTGGCGTTCTATTTCAAGTGCTGGCCTAAGTCAATTTCCCTATCTCACTGGTGGCTCTGCCTTAGACACTGTCCTCCTCTGTTTTCTCTGCATAGGATAGCAGTTCTAGGAAGCTGAGAGCCAGCCCTGGAAGAGAGTCTAAACCAGTTGAAGCAAAGGCTCTGTATATATTCTCTGTTATTCAGCAAGCCAGGATTTTACACCCAGAACAAAACTGCACACATTACCAATGATTTATGAAGGCAACACACCCTGTGGTCCCAGTAAGCAATCTGTGAGTAGCGGCCCTATGATTATTACAAGTCCCAAATATATACCCTTTCTGTCCATGAATCACAAGACATACACACCTCCCACCCTGTCACCAGTGCACAACTTCCATACACATCTGCAGCAAACATACACTACGCAACAGCCCAGGAGATACATGTTCACACCACAGAAGGCTGGCTGCAGTACACTTTCTTTTCTGCAATCCCTTAGTCAGCCAGACAAAGGAACAGAGAGGACAGAAGTACCCACATACAGGTCTCACCAGACTTTAGGACTTTTTGCAGCAGCTGATCCTCCTCCAGCCAGTTCTTCCCAGCTCACCTGGCTCTGGGAGGTCCATTCCCAGCCTGAGAACTCTGGACTTAATCCCCCATCTTTCAGTCTCTTGGAGAATGGAGAATGCCCCAGGGGAGGAGAGGGTGTCCTGAGCCTAGTTACTCTGGTCCAACTACACCCGGCATTCTGGTTCCCATTGGGTGACCACTAGTAGCTTCCTTCCTGCCCCCACACTGGTCGCCCCTTGACCTGTGGCCACTGCTGTCCTCACCCAGAGTTGGGGGTCGGTGAGGGACATTTGGCAGAGCGCTGGATTCTGCCCAAGCTGCACAGTCGCTCGGAGAGACAGTCGCATGGAGAGGCAGCAGATACCTGTTATTCCCGAGGACGACTGAAAGCCGCCCACCCCTAATCTGCCCCAAACTATAAAAGTCTGCACACCAGGTAGAATCACTGGTCTTAATTTGTTATTCAAAAAGTCTCAGTAAGGGAAAATAAAAGAAAAAAATAGATTTCTGCAGGCATGGGGTATGTTTGCCCTCTCTGATACTCCCAAATCTCTTACACACATCTCAAGGTAAAGGAATTCTAATTATAATTAAAAGGCAATCAGTCACTCATTACATTTGTATGAAGATTTGGAAGCTTGTAGTATTTCTACAAACGGGATTTTATCTATTTGGGACAGACTCTCCAGGCTGTTAAATTTGACTGGAAAAATGTAAAGTATGAGAACAATATAAAGAAAACACAGCCCATATAGCTAGTGCGACTGTTTAAGGGGTAAAATACTGACTTGCATGTCCAAAACCAGAACAAATCCTACCTACAGTTGCGTCTTGTCAACGAACCACAGCAGATAAAGTCTTTCTGATGACGTTAAACAGCCGCAACAGGCCAGCGATGACACGGAAAACAAACAATTCCGGGAAAACAAAGCGGCAGCGACAACCACAAACGGACCCTCAGTTGGGCTGCCCTCAACCTTGTTTATCTGAAAAAAGAGAAATTTTGCTGAAAGTTTCTTTTTAACTAGCTGCTGAACAAATTTAGGCGCGATGGAAATAATGTAAGTCCGTGTTAAAAGAAAGAACAAAAAATTTATTTTGGAATTGACAAGACAAAAAAAAACAACAACAACAAACAACAACGACAAAAAACCCCACCAATTAACAAAACAACAAAAGTGCTCTCTCTAGTTCTCGCTAGAAAATTTGGTCCTCCAAGCGACACTCCACAGAACAACCAGGTCTAGGGTTTTCAGGTCGGCGACTCCAGACCACATGCCCGCCTGGCCGGACTTCTGCCGGGCTTCACATTTCTCCTGCTCAAGATGGGAGAAGCAAGACTTTTGGGAAAAACAACAATCAGAGGGAGGGTCGAGCCGTCAGGGCGGTATCCGCCAGGCAGGCAACGATCTCCCAGCGCTCTGGACTTGCATCGAAGAGTCCGGGAAATTTATTTTTGATTTTAATTTTTTAAAAAGAGCGAGGGGACCCTCGCCCCCAATTCATAGAGGACACCGTCTTTTACTGAACATATTCTCCTACCTCTCTGTAGCTTTTTAAAGGCCCGACAAGATTCTAACCTCAAACGCCTGGAAAAGAAAATTTTCATGTTTTCCCTTAGCAAATTCCAAGGCCACAATACACCGCCGGTTTTCTTGGCGATTTCTTCCCTTAAACTATTTTAAAGGAAATATGTAAAATAGCCCCACCAATTTTTTTTCTTTTTTCTTTTTGTAAAACATTAGCCCACCGCATAGGTCTGGAGGTGCCGAAAGAGCCGGGATGGAGAGCAAAAGAAACGCAGCCTCTCTCCGAGCCGGGATGTTTTACAAACCCGGGCGCAGGCCTTGGACAGAAGCGGCCCGCAGTCCCTGCTCCGGCCCAGTCCCTGCCCTGCCCAGTGGACCCCGGCAAGCGACTTCTGAACAGCATCAAGAGGATACGCGGAGCAAACACACTTGGTCCCTTTCTCCGGCTGCGCGGGTCTCGCTGCCGGCACAGACCCGCGCTTTTAGCCAATCTTTGCGCCGCAGCCCGGCGCAGAATGCCGAGCGGGAGCGCACCGACCTGCGAAGAAGGCCCATAGGTCTGCGCCGCGGATGCCCGGCTGCATCTCGACCCCAGGTGCTTCATCTCCGATGTGAGTTTTGTCCGGGGGTGTCCAGTCCGGAGGCTGGGGCGCCAGGTGGAGACGAGGCCTGCAGAAAGCGCGTGGAGAGGCGGCTTGCAGGCCGAAGGAGCGAAAGGGCATAGACGGCAGGGAGGCGAGCGCAGGAGGAGAAGCAGAGGAGACAAAGAGGAGCCAGAGGCGCGGAGAGGAGTGAGGAGGCTTGGAGCGGCCGTGGGCGCTGGCTCAGGAGGCGACCCCAGCAAGCGCACGTTCAGGTTGTCTGCGGTGACTGCGACAGAGGCCGGCGTCGCGCGTCCCTGCATCCTCGCATCCGGCTTGCGTGGGGCCTCTCAGAGATCGAGGCGCGAGTGCAGTGCGCCTGTTTTGCTGTCATGGTCCCAGTAAGAGCAATGCATCATGGCGAGCTCGGGTTGCCGGGCGCAGGCGAACTGCAAGCCGGGTGCATTGGTGGGCGCGGGCGCCGGGGGTGCGGCGGTAGCGGGGCTGGCGGGGCTGAGCTGGCCCGGCGGCTGGGCGGCCGCCCCGTGGTGCGGCGGGGCTGGCGGGGGTGCAGCGGCCGCATGCAGATGGTGTGCATGCGGGTGTGAGTGGGGATGCGGCGGCGGCGGGGGCGCAGCCGGCGGGCCTCCCAGACCGTTGTACGAGTTCACTACTCCTGGAGGCAGCGCCATGCTCTGCACGCGTGAGTACGGCCCGTACGAGGCGGCAGGGCCCGCCAAACCCTTGACCACCGCTGCGGCTCCAGGGCTCCCCGGGCCCGCAGCCGCTGCTGCTGCTGCGGCCGCTGCGGCAGCCGCCGCCATCTGGCAGGAGGCATAGGGCATGGGTGAAGGCGGTTGCGGTAGCGGCCATGAGTTGTTGAGGAAGCCAGACTGCAGGTACTTGGGGGGCGCCAGGTAGCCGTAACCGTCGGCTCCCGCGCCTGCCACGCCGCAGCCGCCCGCGGCGCCTCCGGCTCCGAAAAGCCCCTTGCCCGGCTGGAAGTGAGCGGGCGGCGGTCGGAAGGGGCGCTTCATGCGGCGGCGGCGCCGATAGTTGCCCTTCTCGAACATGTCCTCGCAGGCCGGGTCCAGCGTCCAGTAGTTGCCCTTGCGCTCTCCGCCGCCCTCGCGCGGCACTTTGATGAAGCACTCGTTGAGGCTGAGGTTGTGGCGGATGCTATTTTGCCAGCCCTTCTTGTTCTTCTCGTAGAACGGAAACTTGGCGATAATGTATTGGTAGATGCCAGACAGCGTGAGCCTCTTTTCCGCGCTCTCCCGGATCGCCATGGCGATGAGCGCCACGTACGAGTACGGGGGTTTCTGAGCCGGGTCTGGCTTTTCCGGGGCTGTCCCGGCGCCACCGCCCTTGCCGGGGCTCGGCGGCGGCGCCTCGGGCTCCTTGGTAGCGCGGCCGGTGTCCGGGGCTAGCAGGGCCCCCGCGGTGTCCTCGGCCTCAGGGTAGCTGGCCATCATGACAAAGCCGGCGCGCCACGACCAGCCAGCCCCTGCACTTCTCTCCTGGCGCAGGCGGCAAGGAATCCGGACCCACGAGTCCACTCACTGTAGAGTCTTAAACTTGTGGAGACTGTGGCTGTCCCCCGCGATCGCTCGCTCGTTCGCCGGCAGCCTTTCGCTCCTTTCCCCTCTTCTTTCCCTTCCCCTCGGGAGCGGCCGGCGGGAGTAGAGCTCAGCCTCTGGCCATGGGGAGTCCGCCCAGCAGAGAGGGGCTCCGGCCCCGCCGCCCCTCCCCGCTCAGGCCAGTCTCCGCCTCGGTGGGTTTTCTTCTGTGCGCTCTTCCCCTCCCCCCACCCCCCGGTTTCCCGAGGCACGACCCGCGTCTCTGACGGAGCTGCCTCCTGGAGTCCCTAGAGCTCCAGGAGCTTCGCTCTGTTCTGATTCGTATGGGCTCCGCTGAGTTCCGCTTGCGTCAGGCGCCTTCGCCCCTATAGCTGGGCGGCCAGTCGCGCACGGGCGAGTTCATCTCCAAGTCACTTTTCGTAAACGCCCCGCACAGCCCGGACCGGCCTGCCCCTTCCCTGCGAGCCTAGAGGGCCCGGTCGACTACCAGGCTCGAGCTCTCGCAAGCCCCTGAAATCCGTCAGTGCCCGCTTTGCGGACAGGGCCAGGCGATGCCGAGGGCCAGGCGGGCCCGACCGCACTCCGCGGTGCCTTACGAAGCTCGGGCCCTAGCGAGGAGAGGCGCCGCCGAGCCTCCTCGCAGCTTTCAGGTGAAAAAAAAAAAAAACAAAACGACTCCTTTTTAACCCCCACCTCTGTCTTCTTTGCTGTCTCGGGGCTAAACTTCTAGCTCTGGGCAGGGGGAGGGGCGGGATGGCGAGGAAGCCGGACGGGGGCGAAGTGGAGAGAACTGCGTAGTGGCTTTGGGAAAATCAGCCCAGAAACTCGTGTCACTGACGAAGAAAACTCCTCCTGGCCTGTCCCCCATTCTCTCAGAGTGACTGGCCCTGGATGGGTTTAAGGCGAGGATCATTGGGAAGAGGGGCGCCGTCTGATGTCTTCCCGCCCTTCCTTGCTTGTTCCTGCATCTAGGGACCAGCCCCCACTCAGAATACGCATGTTCTACGGGTTGGATGTGGGCTTTAACGACATCAAAAAGACCCCACGTTGCTCCCGCTCCTATACAGGCACGGATGGTACCACGGGACTTTGGGGGCACTGTAGATGTTTGTCCACAGGCGTCAGTTACAGAAGTCATGGGGAGGGTCTGTCTTTGCGACACCTGAGATACCAGTTGCTGAAGTGCTGGAGCATTGTTGCAAAAAATACAGGTATGCGCCTGGACAGGGTGTGTGATTTATAGTATCGGGTAAAACACATTTATACTTGTAGCTATTCAGTGTGTATCACTTATTAGAGTAAATACGTTTCATGGATATGGAATATTTCCTCCTCTCTTTTCTCTCTCTCCCTCTCCCCTTCCCCCTTGCCTGTGTGCGATCCCCCTTTTTTTCTTTCTTCTCAACCTTCCTGCCTCTCTCCCTGCGTATATATCCTATCACAGACTGGGAAGGAAAACAACAGGCTGTGAGGGAGGCACTTGCTCAAATCTCTCTTCCAAGGAAACAGTTGTTCTGATCCGTCTCCAGTGCTGAGGGTTAAGTTCTTAACTACCGTTAGCGAAGTCTGGTTGGGACCCAGTTACATCTACATGCAAGGAGATAGTCTCAGGGGAAATTAGCACTGATGAAAAAAAAAATCAGGTATGCAATTTAACAGTTATCAGCCTTAACAAAAACTGCGGACATAAAGCGTGAGAGAGATGGCTGGTATTTAAAAAATTATTATTTTTTAAGACTTATTCATTTATGCATACAAGCTGGGGTGTAGGCCAGAGGTGTGGGGTGGTGAGCAGATTCACCAGGCAGAGTGGGGAGCAGAACAGGCAGACTGACTGAAATACACTACTGAGGGGAGCAGCGGGCAAGGCAGGAGAGTTCTGCTGTGCCATGTGGGAATCTCCCTGGCTGGGTATCGAACTCATGCTGCAGTGGCTCTGGATAGCTTCATAGTGCTGCACTTAATCCGGGGCACCACCAGGGAAGCCCGATGGCTGGTGTTTTGAATCCTCACCACCCAAACTTCTTAGTGCTGATGGGGCCAGGGTGCTTTGTGCAGGAGGGTGGACTGAGTGGTTGTCATGCAAGTGTGTGCGAGTGATTGGCATGTCTGGAGTGGCTGTTTCAGTGCTGTCACTATCTCTTCCTCGCAGGCTGCCCGGTCTCTGAGGAATCTTGAAGAACCCTTAATGGCCCGTGGCCCCAGCATCCAGAGGCCACCTACATGTGCTGATGCTTCCCACTCAGCCTCTGATCTGCATTATGAGATGAAAGAAAGGGAGGACAGGTTGGTGGGGTTCTTTGGAATTTAGCATCTTCAAGGTGACTCCAGAAAGGTCAGGAGGGCACCCGGACCTGCCTACCTGGGTGAGTGGGAGCAGAACTCTCCTAAACTTCTTCAGTAAACACCTTCCTTCACCCATCATGTCAGGGCTACAAGATTTTGAACCCCTCCTCCCATGACTTCCTACCTAAGGAATAGGAGTGGGGGGGAGGGGGTGGATGCCGCAGCGCTTCCTCAGCACTTCTGCCTTTCCCCCTAAGCGGAAGGGCAGGTGTTTTTCTTCTTCTGCACTCCCATCTGTGCCCAGGCTTGGGTGGGGGAGTGGTGAGTCTGGCTTGGGGCTGCTGCAGATTGACTCTCCGGCCCTCCCTCCCCAAGGCTTGGGCATGGGGAGCAACAGCTGGATCTGGCCCCACCCTGGCAGGGGCTGCTCTCTTTTTTTCTCTCTCTTTTTTCTGGCCACCCAGGCTGGCTCTCAGTCTCTCTCTCCCCCTTGCAGGCATTTCCGCTGCTGGCCTGCAGCAGCCAGGTGTAACAGCATTGTTGTGTGTGTCATCACTTCCCCCGAAATTCCACACTTGGCTCCCTTTTCAGCCTTTAAGGAGTGTGTGTATGTGTGTGTGTGTGTGTGTGTGTGTGTGTGTGTGTGTGTGTGTGCAGGGTGGAGTAAAAGGAATTCTTCTAAAGAATTTTTCTAAGTGGAAAGAAGAGGAGCCCTGCTCTTCTCAGGTGTTTCTCACAGTCCTTCAGAAGGGAAACCTGGGGCCAGACGGAGCAGGGAATGCCCTGTGTATGCTCGCTGGGCGGCGATGGAGTCAGTGTCTCCCCCAAGGTGACGCTTGTCTTGTTCGGCCTTCGAGGCCCAAGGCGAGGAAAACAGTCCAACAGGCAAACGTGGAACCGTGATCCAGGGCCGCTCCAGAACTCCCTCAGGGGAGAATGGAGAGGCTTCAGGCTGACGATGGAGGAGCGTCGGGGGGCAGGCAGAGTCTTCTCCTTGCTGTGTCCGACCCGAGGTAAGTGAGGTTGGGGCTCCAGAAAGCCACGGGGGCGCACCTTGGTTTACTTTTCAATCTTCTTGGGCGGTTTGGATAGAGCCCCCACTTTCTGGCGAGATTGGGATTACATTCGCTGGACAAACGGCGCAGAGGCTGCGTGGGGCCCCAGGATGGTCCCCTGTCCCCGTGGCATTGCTGAGACCCAGGCGGCTTTCTTAGCCGGGGCCGCAGTGGTACCGCAGGAGCTGCTCGCGCCGGCTTCCCGCGCCCGCGCCGCTTGCCAGACACTCGTGGAGGTTGCTCATACTGCGGCCTCCACCCCGGCGCTCTTTTGCTCGCGGCGGGCGCCTCCCAGGTCCCATGGCCGCCGCGGGCGATTCACCAGGCTCTGATGCAGGGAAACCCTTCTCATCTCCAGGGCCGGAAATCTCTGGGCACTGTTAGGTGAGTGCAGCACCTCGAGGAGGGAAGAGCTTCCTTGGCATTTTCCAGGTCATCTGGCCCTGTGCCGGCTTTGAGAACCAGGTTCTTTCGCCCCCTTTCCTGGCAGGGTCCTGGCAAACTCACTGTCTTCTTGCTCCAGCTAGAGCAACCAAACCTCCTGCGGCCCTCTCCTTGTCTGTAGGACTTCTGCGGTGAGCACCTCGAGCTAGGGAAGCTTGACCGAACTAGGGCAGCTTGACCGTGCTGGTTAGTACATTCTCACACCCAGTCCTATTATTTTCCTCTCCCAACCATGGACTCTAGGTCCCTCTACCATCAGGTCAAATTCCTTCCTTCCTTCCATCCCTCCCTACCTCCTTACCCTCATCCTTTCTTACCCTCCCCTTCCCTCCCTCCTTCCCCCCTCCTTTCTTATCCTCCTCCCTCCCTCCTTATCCTCTCCCTCCTTTCTTCCTCCCTCCTTCCTTACCCTCTTCCTTCCCTCCTTACCCTGTCCCTCCTTCCTTTCCCTCCTCCTTCCTATCTTCCTCCTTCCCTTCTCCCTCCTTCTTTCCCTCCCTCCCTTCCTCCCTCCGGAGTCCTTCCAGTCATCCCCATCCTAATATCCACTCCAGTTCTTTTCTCCACTGCTCTCTCTCACTCAACTACATTATATGCGATGGTTCAGATCCTACACATCTGAGTGGACAACATGTAATCTGACACCCAAATTCTAGCATCTTCACACACTTGCACACCCAGCTATTTCATAACTCGGAATGACCTCTGGGCTCCATGTTCCTGACGCCCAGGAGCCTACAGGTTGTCTAATGTCCCTGGCCTGTGGTTAGGGTGACTTACCCCAAGTCATACCATGTGGATGTTCCTGTGGTAAGGTTGCTGTTCAGTTCTTTTAATAAGCCCAGGTACAGAACATCCCCTGATCACTTTAACACACACAGGCCACTCACACAGGCTTCATCTGTTTTGTAGCTCTACCTAGCTGGTTGTCCATACTGTGAATCCAAGAGTGTTCACCTTTCTCCTGCACATACCCACATAGGGTCAGGCCCCAGGCCAGCTGCTGTTCCTCTGCTGGTTGAAATTAGCAGTGTCACTTAACTAAATATGTGCTTGGGAGAGAGTGAGAGAGAGAGTAGGGAAGTGGAAAGAGACACACACATACACTACAGATACAGGGGGGAGGGGGAGAAAGAAAGCTGGGCAGGAAGGGAGGGAGGGAGGGGGAGGGAGAGAGAGAGAGAGAGAGAAAGAACATTACCCATTGTGGGGAAGAACTCACAGGATGTTTCTAGTTGGTAAGTGTCTTACTGAAAGTTTTCCCCCACCATCCCACCCCCTTTCTGACAGCAGGCCACAGTTCCACACTCCTCTTGTGCTTCACTGATGTTGGGCCTCAAGTCCACCAGCACCTCTTTGTCCCAAGAGTACATGTCTTACTCTCTACCAGGCAGCCGGTGGGGGCAGTTGTAGGCTTTTCTCCTGTTTGAACCTAACTCAGGGCAAAAAGGCAGAGGGGCCTGGTTCCTGGGCCATGTGAAGGACTTCCCCTTCAAAGACCTTTAGGGTGCTCCCGTAGAGAGTTTTAGGGTGGTAGGAGCTGCTGACCAGTTTGCTCATATATCCTGTGGCCATGACTCTCATGGTCCAAAGTCATTTTGTTCAGCCCTGGGAGTGTGTGTTCTTGCCTCACTCATTAGCAAATCAACAAAGACCCTTCCTCCATTTCTCTGTCAGTGCTTCCCCCTGGAGTGGGCTTAATGTATCCTGGTGGAATTGGAAATGACTTTGTTTCAAAGAGAATTGAGGGATGTTTCTTTTCTTCTCATGGAGCTGGAATTTCCAGGAAAGGACAGCCAGTTGGGAAGAGGGACTGGATCACAGAGCACCAGCTCAGGATCTGGGTCCCTTGCCATCTGAGGCTGTCTGCTCATTATGATTCACAGCCAGGCCACGGAGCCTTAGGCCAAGACACAGAACACCTTTCTGCTCCGTGATGGTGGTGAGAACCTGTCTGAAATTTTCAAAAGAAACCACTAGAAATAGAGTGGCTTCTGCACTGGCAGCAGTTGGCTTGCAAAGTAAGGCTTGTTGTCTGGAGCACCAAGAAGCCCCACAAAGGGATGCCTGAGACAGCCCATCCTCATTCCTGCCTCATATTTCTCTCCATATACAGGCACCTTCTAAAGATCCTCCCTGTGTATTTGTGTGTGGGGGGAATAGTGTTAGGTCTTGCTTTTATGGAGTCCAGAGGAAGGGAGGGAGAGGGCTGAGTTTTGTTTTGCAATGCTGGTCTTCTGAAGGTTACCCTCTGAAAAGCATGTGAGCATGTGCAGTGTACGTGCTGGATGATTTACATATGGTAAATGATACGCATCTCAAGGGTACATCTTGATATAATTTTTACATATAATGTACCATGTAACCACCACCCTGATCAAGATATGGAACATTAACATTGATAACCTCAGAAGGTTCCCTCATATCTTTTCCTCATCAATATCTACTCCTAAACATAAGCTGAATTCTGATTTCTTTCTCCACAGATTAACTTTGCCTGCTTTGAGCGTCATATAAATCGGTCATGTAACATGTACTTTTTTGCATCTTTAAGTTTTTTATATTTCTTCATCTTGTTACACATGTCAGACATTCATTTCTCTTTATTGCTGTGTAATTTTCCACATTTTGCTTATCTGTTCATATACTGATGGACATTTGTGTTGTTTCCGGTTTTGGGGGTATCATAAATAAAATTGCTATCAACATTTTTGTGCATGTCTTTTGTGAGGGGCATTTCATTAAAAACGAACCATACTGCTGTGTAGACAGACATGCTGCAATGGGACCTTTTCCTTATTCTTTAGAGAATGCGCTCCAGCAATTATTATCATTATCATTACAAAGGAATAAAATATCTGTCCTTTATTATACCCTTATTTTGAGCCATGGTTTTCATAGCTCAAAGAAAGAATGTATACTCTTTCATTTCATTTTTATGACAAACTTGAGGGGCTGACACTATTCCTATTTTTTTAAGATTTATTTTTATTTATTGATGCATACTAGAACTGGGGTATAGGCCAGAGATGAGGGGAGATGAGAAGATTCACCAGAGACAGAGTGGGGAGCAGAACAGGTGGGTTGACTGAAATACACTGCCAAGGGGAACAGTGGGCAAGACAGGAGAGGTCTGCTGTGCCATGTGTATCAGCTACCTGGCCAGGGATTGAACTCATGCTGCAGTGGCTGCAGATAGCTTGATAGTGCTGAGACTTTACCCCTTGCACCACCAGAGGCCCTGACAGTATTCCTATTTATAGATGAAGAAACCAAGGCTCAGAGAGATTAAGAACTTGGAGTTTCAGGTTTCACCTCTGCACATATGCCTCTATTTATTTCTGCAACATATGGACGCCCTTCCTTCCATCTGACCAAATCTAGCTGGTATTTATGAGGTCCATTTCCTATAACCTCTGGTCCTCCCCATATTCATTGTCACCCCCAGTCTTGAGATCTGTTTGCATAACATAGGCACAGTCTTCTTCAGTATGAGGAAGAAGGGCCTGGGGACCAGTTCAGTGTTTGAGCCTTGGGCGCAGCAACCTGATGGTGTTCAACTCAGAGAACTGGCAGAAGATTGGCTCAGGGACAAATAGGTATCTGGATTTAGAGGGCATCTTTCCCTGGGAAGAGATAGGCATTTAGTCCTTCTGCCAACACTCTGATCCAAAGTCGTAACCATGATGCATCAGCTCAGGGCACTCCTCCATTTGCAGCATTCATCCAGGGATGTTCATCTCTCTTAGGAGGAAATGATAGCCTGGAAAGCTGCGCCTTATCTAGGAAAGTGGTAAATGGGGAGGATGTGTGTTCTCTGAGCAGACGAAGAGCATGTAGACTGGACAACTGCATTCAGCGGTATTACTTAACATCCGAGACTGGGTTAAAGGAGTGTGTGCCCCTGTGGAGGGGGGATGTATGAAGGCAGTACATGCTGTGTGACCCGCCTCTTCTCAGGGCCCTTTGGAGACTAGTTGAGGTCTTGCTGGTTTGGTAATTGGGGGCCCTTGCTGACAGTCTGTTGCAGTGGAGCAAACAGGCATTTGTTATGCAAACAGAGGTCAGGGTTTTGGGACTTTGGGTGAGAACAGTCCTGGATTCTGCTATTCCCTGTTCTAGCAACCTCTTGGCCCTAGCTGTTTGCTAGGAGGCAGGACTTCGAAGAAATGGGGACTGAAGAGGAAGGGATCCTCTCCTGTGGGTGACAAGAACTTAGGTCCAGAAATACACAAGTTCTGCAGAAAGAGTTAGTGCAGATGGAATGAAGGTCCTGGTGCCTGGTACTGTCAGCAGTGGTGAAGTAATTAACACAGACCTCAGGCCCAAGTCTTTGGGTATCAACCTGGGGGCTTGGATATTTTAAAATTTTATTATTTTTTTGAATAGGAAATATGTTAACACATACCAAATTAAAAAATATAGAAGGCATACAATGAAACTTCTGTCCACAATTCACCCTTTTCACAGGTAGCCATCCCTTGTCTGCAAAAGTGACTCCAGTTTTGTTGAACCTCCCAGAGATATTTTATGTGTATACAAATATGTATGTACATTCTTTTGTTTTTCCTCCCTTTTTGCATATAGCAGCATCCAATGCACAGTGTTTTGCATTAGAAATGTTCCCATATTAAATGCATTCTCTTTCTAGATTTACATGGTATTAGGTTGTTTTCTTTTCTCTTCTTTTTTTTTTAAAGATTTATTTATCTATGCATACAAGCTGGGGTGTAGGCCAGAGGCATGGGGTGGTGAGAGGATTCACCAGAGACAGAGTGGGGAGCAGAATAGGCAGATCGACTGAAACACACTGCTGAGGGGAGCAGCGGGTGAGGCAGGAGAGGTCTGCTGCGCCATAAGGCAATCTCCCTGGCTGGTTATAGAACTTGTGCTGCAGTGGCTGCAGATAGCTTCATATTGTTGTGCTTAACCGGTTGTGCCACCAGGGAGGCCGGTATTAGGTTGTTTTCAAACCTGTGGTTTTATAAATAAGACTATAATGTATAACCTCTTACATACCTAATTTTGTAGGTGTGTGTATGAATCTGTACAGAAATTTTTAGGAGTGTAGAGTTGAGTCAAAGGGTATATGCCTGTGCAACTTAGATAGATACTACCAAATTACCCTCCTTATAGATGAAAGCATATTCACTCTCACAAAAGTGTGTGGGATTCTTGTTTCTCCACAGCCTCACTATTGCACGCCTTTCTTTTTATGAAATGAATATTGCAGTTATAGTTGAGGACCCCTCTCTACCTCCCTGATCCTCTCTTGAGGTGCTTACCAGTCCCATAACTGCTTTTTAAAAAATATTTATTTATTTATGCATACAAGAGCTTGGGGGTAGGCCAGAGGTGTGGGGAGGTGGGTGAGAGGATTCACCAGACACAGAATGGGGAGCCGAACAGGCAAATCTACTGAAATATACTGCTGAGGGGAGCAGCGAGTGAGACAGGAGAGGTCTGCTGCATCATTTGGGAAGCTCCCTGGCTGGGGATCGAACTAGTGCTGCAGTGGCTACCAATGGCTTCATAGTGCTGAGGCTTAACCCCTTGTGCCACCAGGGAAACCCCCCCACCATAACTGTTTTTATACTTATTCTACATGTGTATTCACTCTGTGGCAATACTTAGTATTACACTGTACTTCTCAATTAGGTAAATGGCATCCTGCTGTGGTAGAAAGCCACGTGTTTGCTTTTTCATTCAACCTTATATTTATGAAAGGTTCCTGGTAGATACACAAAGGCAAGCTCCATTCATTTTCACTGTGTTGCACCATTCCATTGTATGAACACATCAAGGTTTATTTATCCATGTTCCTGTGGAGCGATGGGGAGTGAAAAGAATATTTCCTATTCTTTACTGTTACCAATCATCCTGCTATGGACATTCTTATATATGTCTGCTAGTGCTCATGTGTTAGTTTAAAAGAAGGGGGAGTTCTGGATCAAGGGGTACACACATCTTCAACTTTACTAATGATTGCTGACCAGAGACTCAGCTTCTTCATTTGTAACAGAGAGAGTGATGCCTGTACTCTGGGAAATCAGTTTTGGTGAGTGAGATGGAGGAGTGGGAAAGACATGGGCTTGGATTTCAGCAGATCTGAACTTAAGTCCTGGCTTTTCAGCTTACTCACTGTATGATTTTGGGCCTGTTGTCCACCCTGTCTGTGCTTCAGCCCCCTCATCTGCAAAATGATGATCATAGTATTTAGGTAGCAGGGTTCTTGAGAAGATTAAATAAGATGTAGGGTAAAAAAAGTATTTAGCACAGGGTTTGGCATGGAGGAAGCACTAAAAAAAAAAAAAAGCCCAGGCAACTATTATCATTATTATTTCTTTGATGTCTTTGTTTTTAAACCTTATTTAGTACAATTTAAACCTATAAGAGAGAGGAGAAGAGTACAATATACTCCCATCTGGTTTCCTCCATACCCCTCCCCTTTCTTTACCCTTCTTTCCTTAGATTCTTTTGAATTCAATCCCAGACATTATATTTGCTATTTCACTCATGAATACATGAGATTATATCCCTAAAATATAAGGAGTTTAAAAAACATAGCCACTATACCATCATTATACCAAAAAATCGAGAGTAATTATTTAGTGTATTAAATAAAGTTAATGTTCAAATATTCTCAGTAATCTCAAAGAATTTTACAGTTGGTTTGTTGGGTCAAAATACAAATGACATTTATGTAGTGCATTTGGTTAATATGTTGTTTTTCATGTATAGGCACTTTTCCTCTCTTTTTCTCCTCATTGCAATATATCTGTTAAGAATGATGGATCACTTGCCCTGTAGAGTTTTTCTCTCCTGACTTTGTTGATGGCATCTCATGGCATCCTTTACTATGCTCCTTTCCCCTCCATATTCCCTGTATATTGGTAGTTCTAGAGGTTTGTTCCATTACTCTTGATATTTTGGCGAAAACTTTCACCAAATGTGTCGTGCGGTTCCATCAGGACGTACTAATACTTACTTTTTTCTCTTTTGAATTTTAATAGTCTTTGATGATCACTGCCTAGAGCCATTATTTACTAGGGTTCATTAGCAAAATGGTGATATTCTATCATTCCTTCTTCATTAATTAACTGCACTATTCCATAAAGAGAAGCTTCTCCATGTCAACCATTTCATCAACTGAAGTAGAGTCTGTGGAGGAAAGACAGAATGAATGGTGGGTTTTTCTTATATTTAATGACAATGACAAAGGGACTTAAAGCAATCATTTCGGAATGGTTAATATGTGGGTCCTGAAAGATACGGAGCAGTGTCTTCTACCTAAAAGAAAAAAGGAAGGAAAGAATGAATAAATGTACCAACTCGCCAATCACAGCCTTCATTCACATTTGTTGAATCCCTTTCCTGTGGAATGGTGGTTCTGGATGCCAGCATGCAGGGAGGACAATGTCTGATTTCTGCCCACAGGGACCACCTGGTGAGGTACACAGCTGCACCCAGCTCCAGACACAGGAGTCATAGGAGGGAAAAGAAGGAAAGGAGGGATTTGTGGCTGGGTAATCTGGGAAGGCCAGTAGGTAAAGGTCAAGTCCCCCAGGACAGGCCAAAGGCTGTGCTGCCCATCAGTGCCCCTGCAGGTTCTGGGGCCAGAGGACAGCATGTTACAGCTTTCAGCTATTTTCAGGTACACAGGTATGTGCTAAGTACTCTAGTGGACATAAGAAAAGACCTAGTTCCTGCTCTTGAAGTTTTCTTCAGTCTGGGTAGGAAGAAAAACAGCACATAGTTGAGTCACTATAGCCAACAAACACTGGGTGTATTTTCTTTTTTTTTTTAAGATTTATTTATTTATGCATACAAGAACTGGGGTGTAGGCCAGAGGTGTGGGGAGTGAGAGGATTCACTAGAGACAGAGTGGGGAGCAGAACAGACAGATCTACTGAAATACACTGCTGAGGGGAGCAGCGGGCGAGGCAGGAGAGGTCTGCTGCGCCAGGTGGGAAGCTCCCTGGCCGGGGATTGAACTCATGCTGCAGTGGCTGCGAACTCACGCTGCAGTGCCTGCGGAGAGCTTCACAGTGCTGAAGCTTAACCCATTGTGCCACTGTGCCACCGGGGAGGCCCAAGCACTGGATGTATTTCAACAAACTTTTCTCGAGCATTTACAGCAAAAGCAGTTCTCTGAAGGTGAGTTGGACATGCCCAGTATCTTCAACAGGCCTTTTGACCATCTTACCATGCCAATGTTCTGTGTTTCTCTACATCCCTCCTCTTACACCAGACTAGGAGTGGATTCCTGGTAATGTGGATCTTCAGGCTGCTCTACCTGGGCATGGTAATGGTGACTTGCCTATTAAGCATCTTCTCAGATGCTTGCTGTCTTCCTTCAAGGCTGCTCATGGTCACCTCCTCTTGGAGGTCTTCCATGGCTTAATTTACTACGTCAGGTGTCACTGGGTGTTAAGGGTCCCATGGCACCTTTTCTGTGCTTGTTTCTGTCTCAGCAATTCTTACTCTCTGCTATAGTTTATTTATTAACTTGTCTATATATTTCTTCTAGACTCCCTGAGGACAGTACCTGTGTTCTTAACATCTTTGTATTAGTAGTACCTGATATACAGTACAGATTACCAGTACCTGTTCAACTGGCAGAAAATGTTTATTGAACAAATGTCTGGGATTCTGCATTTACTGCTTTCTTTTAGAAGAAGATTTGGTCTACGAAAAGGTTAGGCATTCAAATGCTGTAAGTCATTGACACCTTATATAAATCAGTCTAAGACTTAATTATAGTATTGCAAAAGGTAGAAACTGGGAGTGGGGGGTAATCTAGGACAAGCGTTAGGCATCTGCGTGTGTGTATTTATGGACAGTGAGGCACCAGTGTGAAGAGGAGGGGGATTTAGGATGGCAGAATCCTGGACACTCTAAGGCAAAGGCTGCTTGGGTGGAGAAAGGAAGGCGCTACCTCCCGGCGTGCCAGGCCTGACTCATGCCTTGTGTCCCATCGGCAGGAAACTGGACTCATTGAGTGTGGGGGGCTTCCTCATTTTGTACCATGCCACTTCCCCACTATGGCTTTCCTGATGGTGGCTGGCAGGGTGGTCCTGGTGGGGTGGTCCCACCCAAGGCAGAGTCAGGCTGGGGTCCTGTCCAGCAGTCATCTTGGAACCTTGCATCTTCCTAAGTTCTTGATAGCCTCATGATAGCCCCATGGGCTCTGACTTTCTACACAGCAAAACCTGCAAGCACTCGCTGGCTGCCTCTGCTGAGCCCAGCCTCTGGTGCTTGGCCCAGTAGCCCTCCTGACAAGATGGGACCAACTGCTGCTTGTGGAGACTGTTAACAGAGGCTTTTAAAACTACCACAAATGAGGGGTACTAAGACTTTCTTTAGATAGGGGTGACGCTGGAGACGAGGTTAAGTCCAGATGGAGGGAACACATTGTATGGGGAGGTAGCACTTCATTAAGGATGGATGATGGGGTGTTTGGCTCTAAAACTCTAGGAGAAGTGGGTGACCGGGTGTTCTGTGACTGGGAAAAGGCTCCCGGAACATTATTTATATGTCAAGGATGATCCTTCCCTAAGCTGAAGAATATATGAATGGGGGACCACGATCAAGTTGCTTGGGTGTGCCCACGAACTCAGCTGCACTTGCACATTGCACACTTGCACACACAGTTTTGCACACAGATACATGTGTATGCTCATGTTTATACAAAGGGTAACTGCAAGACCAATTCCTTCCCACCACTTCACTCAAGGTTGCATCTTAGGAAAACAGTCTATACAGAATGTCTGTTGCATATGGCCGTCTGTGCTTGCCAAACGCTGCCTGACGTATTTCCATTTTTTTCAATTAAAGATTTGATTTATTCAAATATCTGAAAACATTCTACAATGGAAACTTATAGATGCTGCTTGTACTGTGCCATGGACCACGCACAAACTGCCATACTGTTTTTAGAAGACTTGAAATGCCACTGATGGTTTAAAAACTGTACACCTGATGGAGATACAAGGAAGACAATTTAATGTTTCATCCGTATCCAGAGGTACATCAAATTAAAGGACAGCTCCAACCAGCAAAAGGGTGTTTCATGATGGTATCCTGATGGTATCCAAGAAGAAAAGGTTGGTGACGGGCAATTCAGAAATGTTTTCCCCGAAAGATGGGTGGTTCTCTAAAAAATTTCAGGTTACAACCCTTGCAGAAAACACTGATCCCCAACACACTGATTCTCCGTCCAGGAAGCATGGGTCTTCAAGCTCCATGTGGTTGGGGTGCCCCTACAATCATGTTTCTGTGCTGTAACTAAGTGGGTCCTTTGGACTGGACAGGGTGCAGACAGGGGCCGTACACCGTCAGTCATAATGGAAGGCAGTGTAAAAGATGATCCAAATGACCATGAACAAGGCAAACGAGGTCATAAATCCCTCTTTCATGAGCTCCCACGTGCCACCATATTCTTCCTCATCTATCTGCAGATAATTGCTGAAGTAGAGGTACAGGACTCCTGCATTGATCACGCAGAATCCTGCTATTCCCAAAAAACCTCGCAACGGCAATACTCCCCAAATGACACCTAGGACCACAGCAATGATCTGCAGGAACCAGTAGATCACATCTAAAAATTCATCCTTGTCGTCCCAGGCCGCGTCGCTCTGCAGCACCTTGCTCCAGAGACTTTGAGGGCCCGGTCGCCCAGCTGCGGCTGAGGCGGCTCCTCCTTCCGCCGCACGCCACTCACCCTCCCTTCGCGCCGCCCCGGGCTGGGCCTAGGGCGTGCGGGTTGAGCCAAAAAGAGTCGGGGCTCTGGGGTCGCAAATCACGGTGCACAAGCCTGCGGCGGCAACAAGCTCAGCGGTGCCATCTGTGGTGCGGTGCCGCTGTCCTCGCTTGGCCAAGCAGCCCGGCTATGCACTCTCAGCCGAGACCAGGTGCTGCGGAAGGAGGAGCCCGTGTTTCCATTTTTGTTAGACTGGGAAAGGGGATTTCTGTTAAGATCCTACCAAATTTCTTTGGCTCCTGGGACCTTGAGTGAAAATTGTTTTCAAATTTTAAACTACAGGAGTCATCTGGGAGAAGGACACTTCTACTACATATGTGGATTTTGCTTGAGACTGTGCCTCCTTTTCCCTCACCCCAGGACTGCTTTAAGTACCACACCATAGTTGGTAAGAATTTGTCATTCATTTATTCAACTAAACATTTCCAGGTAGCACCTCTGTATGAACTGGGCCTAGAGATCAGGAGAAGGTCCCATTCTTGCCCACAGGACATACAGTTTAGTGGGGAGTCAGAGGTAAACAGATAATTATAATTTAGTACAGTAAGGACTGTGATGGGGGAAGTTTGGGGACATGGAGGCATGGATGGGGTCTTCCAGGAGGAAGGGACACTGGGGCTGTCTTAAGAGATGAATATGAGCCAGGGAAGGTGTGGGGAAGGGCTGCCAGTCAGACAAATCCTGTTTGTAAAGGTTTAGAGCTGAGGGAGGGGATAGAGCTCTTAGGGAACCATTGGTGGCTGGGTTTGACAGCATCCAGTGTGGGGAGTAGTGTGGTAGTGGACGATGAGGTGGACAGGCTGACAAGGTCTCCATTACTGAGGGCCTAGGATTCCTCCCTCAGGGACTTGAACTTTGTCTTGGGGCCACTAGGGATGTGAAATGGGAATGAAAGGGAGGGTCTGTGTGTTTGATAGATGATTCTGGGTGCAGCATGGAGGATGGGTGGAGAGTGCCCAGCCTGAAGTTCGTGGAGTCCAGGTAAGAGATGGTAGCCTGCTCTGAGGAAGGAGCTGGGGGACAGAGAGAAGAACACACCTTGAGGAACATGTAGGAAGTGGAATCTGTGAGACTTGATGGCTGATTAGCGAGGAGTGAGGGAGGAGTCATTGTAACTCCCGGATTTCCAAGTTGGTCAGCTGGGCATAGGTTGTGGGCTATTCCCTGTGACAGGAAGGCTGGAGGCCCAGTTTCTTGGGCAAGGTAATTACCTGTGTGAAACATGTGGCATTTGAGGTGCCCAAGGGGTATCCAGGTGGAGATGTCTGGGAAGCAGTTGGACATGGAGGCCTGTACTCACGACAGAGGTTTGGGGGTCATTAACCTAGAGATGGACAGACCGAAGTCATCCAGGGAGGGTGTGGAAAGAGGAGAACATTAGAGAAAGCAGATGGGTAGGGTTGGGGAGGCCTATACAAATTCAGCCGAGGGGGAGAAGCCAAAGAAGTGGGAGCTCTAGGTGTGTGATGTTAAGACAGTGGTCAGAACCTACTCAGGCCCCTCTTTCACACCCCCTTCTCTAGCTTCCCAGACTTGGGGTGCTTTGCCTGTATTGGGGTGAATGGCCTTGAAAAAGTCTGTGTGGTAGTGAAAATTCAGATGTAGTATCTTGTTGTGGGGCAAAGGTGGGGGGGAGCTTCTTATATGCTTTAAATATTTTAAATACTTTAAATAGTATTTATGCAACCACTATTAATTAGATGTATATATACATTATCTTATTTAATTTTCAAGTCACTCTTTTCAGATAAACATTATTTTCCCCACTTCATAAATGAGGAAATTGTGGCTCAGAGAGGTTAAATGTCTTGCTCAGGGTCACAAAGTGGCTAAAACTATTGCTGAGATGTAGAATCAAGTCTTTTTACTTTGCGCATCCAACATTTAAAATTTTTTTTACCACTTTATGCCTTTTTCTTAGCACACATACGGTGGTGATTGCCCCGTGGATTGGCATCTGATCCAGACCTGGCTTGCCCACACCCAGCAAACCTCCAGGTCAAGGGGACTTCAGAGGAGGCCTGTATCCCAGATTAGACCCAAAGACAACAGCCTCCCAAAGAAGAAAGAGGAGGTCTAGGCACAGCTGAGGCCTGTGATGGGAAGGGCTTCCCGAGAATCAGTGGGGAACTTCCTCCTGGGAAAGCCATGAGAAGGGCAGTTCCTCTCCTGGGCCAGGCGTCAGGGAGCCAGGGCCCCAGCTGTTCCTGCCTGGCCGCCTGCAGCCCCAAGCGCCCACCGGAGACAGGAGGCCCTGCCTGCTCACTGCCCATTGTCCCAGCACCACAGTGCTGCTTCCCATGCGCCTCCTGTTTATACAGGAAGCCCTTGCTCTGGGATGCCACCTCCCTCTTCTGATAGCTGGCTCCAAGCTTGAATTCCTCACAGGCAAGCTAAGTGAGTGAGGGCTAGATTCAGTTATCACTGTTCAGGGACTTTGAAAATTAGCACAGCAGAGTGGGTTAAGGATGGCTGTGCAGTGGGCTTCTGGGATTTGAATTTGGCCACTCATTAGCTCTATGACCTTAGGCATTCATGCCAGCTCTGTGACACAGATTCTTCCTCTGTCAGATGGGATGTATTATTCCTACTTATCTCACAGGTTTGATGAAAGGATCAAGGAAATGTGAATGTAAAATATCTGGAACATAGTATATGTTCAATACATTATAAATCTTGTTGTTTTTATTGTTATGTGCTCTTTACTTAACGATTTTAGTTGCACCAAGTTCCAGTTGTGTTTCTATCACAGGTGATGGTTAAAATTTGGTCTCCAAATTCTGTGACATTTCTCTTTTATGGAGGTGAGGTCTAGTCCATTGCCCTGGAATCTGGGCAGGCTTGATCAGTATGGTCAGCGGAAGTGACATTGTGCTACTCCTCAGGCTTTGTTTTGGTTGCTAGAACACTTTATTTGGAACCCTGCGTCACCATGTAAGAATCCAAGGATGCTGACAGGCAAAAGGATGGATCTTTTGGGTATACTACCAGATAGGTAGGAATAGTTTTTACCAGTTCAATAAAAATTTATTGAGTTTCAAATGGATAGACTGTGAACTCAAACTGGAACTCCCTTCCTCATCAACAAGATGGCAAAAATTAAAAAGATAAAGTAATAAATACAGTTGTATTTAAACTGGTAAAATAGAAGCAATGAAACAATTTTTGAAATAGAGTAAATGAAATGTGATAGCCACAAGCTGAGGTGCTTCTGACTTCATGCCCAAACACACACACAGTTATGTCTCAGAAGATGTGCAAGGGCACACAATCAAGAATCACCAAACCAATAAGCATTAGTCGTTGTGTAAGGCTTTGTCACTAGCATCTGCATATTTTTGTAGCCAGGGCTTATTTGCAGTACCCACATGTTTGCATTTTTCTTTGCTTATCCATTCCTTCCTTCTGAGTTCGATTTCCTTCATCCTGAAGTATATAATTTCTTAGTGTTTTCATCCCAGATCTGTGTGTCTTTTGCTGAAATTAAAAAATTTCATTCTCCTTCTCAAATGAAAATATAACTTGACATAGAACACTGAAGCTGACAGTTTTTTTTTTCCTCAGCACATGGAGGTATTTGGAATATTTTATTATTTTCTGGCACCTGTGAATGCTGTTGAGAAGTCTGTGCTAAGTCTAATTATTCCTCTGTAGATAATGTGTCTGCTCTATAGTTGCTCTTAAAATTTTACTTTGGTGTTCTGACATATTTAGCATGGGAGTGTTTTTATATATAATCTGCTTTGGGATTGCTTCATCCTTATGAAGATTCATATTTTCATCATATTTTTCATCATATTTTTCTGTGAAAATTCTTGGCTTGGTATATCTTTTAATATTGCCTTCCTCCTACTCCCATTGTGTTCTTTCCTATTACAATTTTGTTGGACCTTATTATTTTCTTCCTTTCCCCTTAATTATTTTTCACAGTTTCCATGTTTTAGCTCTCTGTAATCTTGTGGGTGATTTCTTCATAGCTGTTTTCTAACTCAATAATTCTCTTTTCAGCTCCATCTAATGTACAGTTTCATCCATCCATTAAAAATTTAACTTTGAAAATTTTATTTTATGATTTCTAGATGTTTTATTTGGTTCTTTAAAAAATCTGCTAGTATTTTATTATGGTTTCTATACCTTTTCTCTTTGATTGGTTTAAATACACTTATTTTAGTCTTTCAGAATGTTCAAATATCAGAAGTTCATTTCTCCCATTTGTTGTTTCTCAAAATTCTCGCTTATGGTAAATCTTTCTTTGTATAGTTTACCACTTTCATTGGTAACTTCTTTCCCTATGGAAATTCTGTGCCTTTGGGGGTGTTATTTTGGTTTTGCCAGATTCCCTGCAGGTTTTAAGAAGTCTGGAATCTGTTTTTTTATTTGTTTATTAATTTTTTGATTTGGTGTTGCAGCACAACTCTAAATGATCAGCTATGGTAAGCTTGGTATTTTGATTTCTCATGGGAGACAACGAAGAGATAAACTTTATTGCTATGTCTCTGATCTGGTGTGGGTGTTTTTCTAACTCTCTTTTCACTTCAAAAGTACAGACTTTATGCAGAATTATCACTCTTAATTTGTGTGATTCCAAAACCCTGCCATTTGTACATGTGAGATTAGAACTGAAACTTCTGTTTCCAGTCTATAAACCTGCTGCCCCTTACCTAGCATTTTTTCAATGTCATTTCATATGCTTCTCTTCTGTCTTTTAGTCCCTTCTACCCCTCTATTTCTGATCTCTAGGGGTTTCTCTTTCTTGAGAGCTAGAAGTAAAAAAAAGATATTTTATTAGTTATTTTCAGTCTAGAATTTGTGAATTTGTAAAGGAGCACACACACACTCTCTCATAACTTTAAGCCATAGTGAAGCTTCCTAAGTCTTTTGCACATGTTCTTTTATCTATACAAGGACACAAGGACATACACACAGTTTTGAAATGTGAGACTTGGCAATATCACAGTTGTCCCATATCAGACATGTAAGAAATGACCTTGTCAAGATTTGAATCCAGGTTTCTCTGATCTTATTTAACAAAGCATTTCAGGAGTTACTGATAATGATCCCCTCCCCTCCCATTTCCTTACCAAAATCTTCAAACATAATTTACATATTTACCACCCAGATTCCATAATTATCATTTTCTATAGTTGCTTCATTATATTTCTATTTACTCATCCATCAATTCATCTTATATTTTGATGCAATTCAAAATAAGTTTCAGACATTAGTATATTTCATCCTAAAATAGTTTAGCATGCTTATAATTAACAAGAGTTAAATTTTTGTTTATGGAGCCAATATTAACTCTGTTTTGACTAAGGAATACACCTATGTAATATAGCTTCCTATCAAGATCTGGGAGAACATTATCAACTCTGCAGGGAATCCCTTCCTGCCCTTTCCCAGTCTGTACCTGCATCTGCCTGAAGACAACTGCTCTTTTGATATTTTCCTCATAGACAAGTTTTTACCGTGCAAAATTGTTCTAGAAATTCATGTAAATGGATTCTTACCAAGTGTGCTCTTTTGGGTAAGTGCTCTTTCATTTAGTGTAATGATTTTGAGATTCAGTCATGTCTGTGTATCAGTAGTTTGCTCCTATCTATCTGTGAGTTTTGCTTCATTGTTTGGCTATAATACAGTTAGTTTATTTGTTGTCTTATTATTAGATACCTAAGCTGTATTCAGTTTTTGGAAATTATGATAAAGCTGCTATGAACATTTTTTATCAGTATTGTTATTTTAGCAGTTTCTGTGAGTTGCAGTGAATTGACACAAGCAATTTTCTTAAGATAAGTAGATGGAAAGTGTGAAGAGAAAGAACAGAAGATGCTTAGGGACCAGGGATGATGTCTATATATATTTATGAGTTATAACTATCACATATGTATATATTAATCATTATATTTTTATATATTAATACTATAAACATGTAGTATAATAAAATAATATATTATAAAATAAATATAATATAAATATATAATATATATACACAGTATAAATATATTAATCATATAAAATTATACATACATATATTTATATTTAATGGGAATAATATAAACATACTTTTATAGGGCAGAGGGAGAGGAGTGAGTGGGCAGGAATCCTGGCTTCTGGGGACAGCCTATGACTCACCTTGGCTCTAGATTTTGAGCAGTGCCCATGGTCCCTATGGCTACTCCCTGGTTTATGTTGGAAGAGTCTTGGCTCCTGAATCATCCTCTGCCAACCTGATACCGAGATTGGCATAAGATGATCTGACAATTGAAGGGACAGCAGACCCCTGTCTTGGCTGTCTGCTTAGGCCGTTGATTCTCTAGGGGGGGATAGCAAGTACCAGAGATGGGATAGTGGCTCTTGCTGGGCAGTGGGAAGAAACCTGTTCAGAATAATTGGACTATCTTTAATGGTGACGATTGCATGGATCCTGCCATAGGAGAACTGCTAAGGATTCTTCCATCCTAAGAAACTATGACTTGGGGAAAGGACTGGTCTGTGTGTGTGTGTGTGTGTGTGTGTGTGTGTGTGTGTGTGTGTGTAGTGGACAGTTTAAGCTGCTAGGTTTGTGATAACCTTCTGTTAGACACAAATCAGGAGCAGGGGTTAACTTGCAGACTTGCTTCTGTTCATGTTTGGTTCTCAAATATTTGTTGGATGGATAAAAGAATGTCTGCTTTAAGAAATAATTTGGATTTAATTGGGTGCAGGCAGACTTGGTTAAGGCTTATTCTTCTAACCATTGCTTTCTGGACAAGGTCAGGCTTGTTAGGAAGTACCTTTCCCATTGGGATCGCAATACTGGGTTTTTGTTGCTTTAAGAAATCTTTGTTGCTTGATTTATGTCACACAAGTATTTTCCTCTTTAAGAAAATCAACTCCATCAAGATACAATTTTTATCCAATAAAATGCATACATTTGAAATGTATATTTTGGTGAGTTCTGGCACATTTAAACAGCCATGTAAGGAACATCTCAATACACAATAGAATGTTTCCATCATCCTAAAAAGTTCCTTTGTGCTCCTTCCTCGTCAAGCCTCCATCACAGCCCCAACAAATCACTGATTTGTTTTCTATCTCTACAGATTAGATTTGTATTTCTGGAGTTTGATATAAGTAGAATTATTCTGGCATTGTCTTTTGTATCTGGTTTCTGTTACACAGCAGACTATCTTGTAGCTTCATCCATGTTGTTGAGTGCACCCATCATTTATTCCTGTTTATTTCTGAATAGTATCCCATTGCACATCTATGTCTTAATTTGTGGACTAGGAATATAGGCACATGGTTCAAATTTTAAAAAAGTGAATAAATCTTTCCTACCCCTTTGCCTAACCAGTCAATTCCTTTTCATAGGCATCCAATATTACCAACTTCATGAGTATCCTTGAGCTATTTTGTGTATTTCAAAGCAGCTGTGTATGCAGGATCTTGTATAAACCTTCAAAAAATATCTATGATTTTGCATATGTGAGAGTATAATCTTAAAAGTAGAATTGCTGGATTAAAGGGTTTATGTACATGTCATTTTGACAGATAAGCCAAATTGACCTTCATAGAGGCAATATACGTTCCTCTTTTTTTAAATTAATCTCTTTATTTCACTAGAATTAAATTAAAATGATCACACATTTCACTTTATTTTTGAAAAATTTAAGCATAGTGAAAAATGAAAAGAATTGGATAATGAACAACTGGGTAATACACACTTTGGGTGGTGATGAAAGTCTGTAGTTTGAAGAAGACCGAGATATTTTAGTTTGCAGAGAAAGTAAGCTGGATTGTACACACTGTGGGCTTTCAGCTTTACACCTTGTAACCCTGGAGTGAAACTGTCTTCAGATACACAGTACCTGGGGCCTGCTGACCCATAGATTTGAGGGGTGGGTTTCTCACATGCCAGGTGTGGTTCGGGTGTGTTTCTGTTCAGAGCAGCTTGCTTGGTTCCTGACCTGAGCTGGACAGAAAAAGGTGCCAGGTTGATTGGGCCTGAGGAGAAACTTGGCCCACAGGGCCCTAATTCTAGATAATTGGCTTGTCAGGGCCAGGAGGCCCTTCTTTCTCTGTGTGTGTAAACAATCCATTTTTGCACTGTAGTTGGTGTGGGTCTTTAAATTTACCAACCCCATACAGCAGGGGAGGGGGAAGGGGAGGAGTCAAAACCGAGGCAGTAGGAGCACAAGGGACTGTGGTGATGGATCAGGGTGCTGTGGTGGTGGGAAAACTATGAGAATTGCACCTGAGGAGAGAAATCAAATACTGTACAAAAATTATCAACAATGTAAGAAAATGAATTTAATAATAAAAAATATGCCAACCTGATGCTCTTGCTCAGATGGCTTCTTGGGGGGCTCCTGAGGGCAATAACAAATTCTTACTTTAGCCTATAAAGCCCAGAGGGGTGTGGCCCTACTGGCCCCCAGCCTTCTCTGGGGCACTCGCCCTGGGATCCTGTTCTCCAGTCCCCTGATGGTGTTTCAGTTCTGTCATTTTCTTTCCTAGCCATGCTGCTCTCAGCATCTGGCAACACCTCCATGCCACTGGCCCTCAGCACCTGGTTTTTCCTAGTTAACACTGACACGTCCTTCAGGACTAGCTCCCTCAAAGGATGGAGTCTCCTTCTACAGCTTTTATCACTATTTGTGTGTATGTATTTCTCCGATTTGAACCTTAGTGTCTATTTCATCTCTTTCTCCATAAGTGTCATACAGGCAGAGATCATATTTATTTTGTGCATCTTATATTCTCTGTACTCTGACAGAGATGGCACACAGTAGGTGCTCAGGAAAGTGTTTGAGGCATTTTGATAGCACAAGCAGGTTCTTTAGAGTTGAACTGGGGGTGAATGCTTTTGTTGTATTTTGGCAAGTTACCTATCCCCTTTGAGTTGCATTTTCTTTTCTTTTAAAAAAATATTTATTTATTTATGCATACAAGCTGGGGTGTAGGCCAGAGGTGGGGGTGGGGGGATGAGAGGATTCACCAGAGACAGAATGAGGAGCCGAACAGGTAAATCAACTGAAATATACTGCTGAGGGGAGCAGTGGGTGAGACAGGAGAGGTCTGCCGCACCATGTGGGAAGCTCCCTGGCCGGGGATTGAATTCGTGCTGCAGTGGCTCTGGATAGTGCTGCTACCTAACCCATTGCGCCACCAGGGAGGCCCTGAGCTGCAGTTTCTCTTCTGAAAAATGGGCATAATAACACCGCTGCCCAGAGCTACTTGGAGCACTTGGAAGATGCTGGGCAAATAGCAGCGTTTTGAGCATTGTTAACTTGTTTTATTACCGTTGATGCGCAGTCGGTGAGTGCATTTGTTCATGGCAGTTTGTGTTCCTGGTAACTGCTGATGGCTGGCCTCATATCTGGGGTCAGGCTGGCCACAGGTTGGGGCTCAGTAGCCCTCTGCTCCAGGAGGTGAAAGTGACGTAGGAGCTGGGGTTGAGGAGCTCATTGTGCCATTTGGCAGCTGACACTGAGACCTTGGAGGGAAGACAACTCGGGGGCACCTCCAGTGCCTGGCCTATGCCCGGGGCAGGGCAATGGAGGGGAGCAGTGGGGAGGCTTGGGAGCAGGGGAGGGCTGGGAAGCCAGGTGATCCCAGGAAGATGCAGGCTGGGCTGGTAGCATGAAAGGAGCTGATGAGAATGTCAGGGATCTGGAGGGGATAAGGTTTCTGCCGCCTCCAGCTGCCCTAAGCCGCCTCTGCTGTTTTCCAGAGGGACCCAATTACTATACCCTTGTGGAGCCAAGGCAGGCAGAGATCCTGGGGAGATAGGAGGCAGCTCCCAGCAGGGCAGCGGGAGCTTTTTAAGCTCCCTTTCCATACACCTGTTCTTGATCATCTGAGATTTGGGGCCCAGTTTAGGGAAAATATTAGGACATCTGAACATGGTCCCTCAGGTCTCCATAGTGGCTCAGGTTTTCAAAGTATTCTTACAAGTGCTGACTCATTTGATCTTTTTCACAGTTTGGGCGCTGCTCAGTCAGGGTTTACCGGCCTGTTTGGACAGTGTGCCTCTGGTTCAGAGAGAGGGGAAGCCAGCTGGCTGTAGTCACCCAGCAGGCAAGTGATCCAGGACTTCTGTCTCTGCAAAGTCTACTGCCTGTACCACTTGCCTAACCAATCTACCAGGCTCTCCAGCTCGCCTGTCCAGTGTATGCCACCAGGCGTGGCTCCCTCATCTATTTACTTGCCTGGCCCTCAATGTTATCTGTGTAGTACTCCCTGCCCAGCATGCCGTATATGCCCAATTTTGCCCTGGATGTTGTGGAAGGTACAAAGGAAGGTGGAACGTTCTCTGCCCCCAAGGAGTGGACTTTCAGATCCTCTAAGAAAACCCTGTATAATACTGGATCTCCTATTAGGAAGTCATGTGGTGCCAGGGCTGGGGGTGCAGAACTGGGTCTCCATGGGGGATTTGATTAGGCTAAGAGATGGGAAGGCATTTCAGTGGGGAACCTACACTAGCAAGTATGGATAGGAGAGAAGGGGTTAGGGCTTCCCAGGTTGGAGAAAAGGTCTTTCTGTGTAGAGTGAGGAAGGTTTAGAGGTTACATGGCTTTAAATCCACAAATGTTTACTGAGAATCCATGTGGTAGACATAGTAGGCATAGTCACTCTGTATACCTCACCTAATTTCATCCTCATTATAGCAATGGAGGTAGATATTCTCCTCATTTTATGAGCATGCAGGTGAGGTATATTGGGGTTAACTGACTTGTTCAAGCCCAGTGTGATTCCCAAACCCATGCTTTCCCTATATAGAAGGTTCTAGAGGAAGGTTAGTATGGGAGCACAGAGATAGCCTTAGAGGCATTAGAGGTGGTAGGTATTGCATGAGTGAAGGCAAGGAGGCAGGAACAAGTTGACTGTGATTGGCAGTCAGTAAAGTAAAAGGTTTGACTGATGCAAAACTTCCTGCTTGGGCCCCGATACATCCACTAAGGGCCTTGTTTGGCCCTGATTTGCCTACCCCCTCCAACAAGCTGGTGTCCTTTCCAGCAGGCCCCTTCAGCAGATTTTCTGCTCTTGCTAGGCCACATTCTGGCCTCCCATGTTTGCATTTGTTGTCCCCCAACCTGAATGTCACCTCCATCCTTTCCACTTACCCAAAGCCCACATGTGCCTTCATAGTGCACTGGAAAGGTCACCTCAGCCAGGAAGCTCTCTCTGACTGTTTCTGTCACCTCTTCCTCTTCTCTGAACACCAGTTGCCTGGTTCTTTCTAAGTTGGTCTTCTTTAAGTCCATCTCTTCTCCTCTGTTTATAAGCTCTCCATGTCAACTCTCTTTCTTATTCTCTCTCTCCCTTCTCCCTCCCTCCACATGCCCCACAGTCCTTGTGGACAGTGGTAGACCCCTGATGAAGCATTTCCTGTGGCCTGGGCAAGAGGCTGAGCCCTTCAAATATATTCCTGATTAGTCCTCACAGGCTCTGGAGCCTGACTAGACCTTAAGATGGAGGTGACTTGAATGAGGTCCCTGCTCATAGGTACCCCCAGTGAATGATGTGGATGTAGGAAGGGGTGGGCCTGGCATCATGGCCAGTCCCTTTACAGATGCCTTGTAGTACACCCCCTCTCTCCTGTTTTTTTCTGCTCATTTCTTGGTATGCTGTTGGATGTTTGAGGGGTTTGCCTTAAACCCATCTGTGCCTTTAGTCAGTTTCTACTAGGAAAGTGAGCCAGAGTGGCCACTGTTTGAGATGGTGCTTACCTCCTGCAGTCAAAATGGATGCATCTGGGGTGAGGATGAGGGGATTGTGGGGCTCCTTCACCCACCCTAGCTACCCACATCTCAGGAATGAGACCCAAGGGAAGCCCTCAGTCTGAGGCTCTGAGGCCCCATCCTCCTGCCCAGGTGGGATGACCAGGCTGGAGGCAGGCGGCAGAACAGGAATGCAACTGACCTTCTGGCTGGCTCCTGACAGATATCTGGGAGGCCTCCTGCTCCTCCAGGCTGCAGCTCTGCTGGGGAAGCTGGGGATTAGGAGCCTAATTCCACTGAGAATCCTGTTTTTCTTAGCCTCACACAGATTGCTCTCTAGGAAAGGCCCCTCATCTAATTAGCCTGAGTCAACAGCTCCATTTATTTGGACACGTGATGTTATGAAATGGCTGCTGCTGCTGTGTTTTTGTATCGCATATCTGGGCTGCCCCTCCAGGATGGCATCGGGAGGGAGGCCGTGTGGGCCACCGGGCGGTGAGAGGCAGGCCTGAGAGGGGCTCCAGCAGAGGCCGGAAGGGAGGCCGCAGGTTTGCTAGCCAGGCGGGAACTGCTCACTCTCGGATTTCATAACAAGAAAGTGACCTACGGAGCATCCATGTACCCGCTTCCTCTCTGGTTGGTGTTTTTGAACCAAAATAAAGAAGGGATTAAGGGCCCTTTGACTGAAACTCTTCCTCCTGTCCCTGGTCAGAATCAAAAGGGACTTCTCCAGGAGACTTTTGATGGTGACAGGCTCTTTACCACAGCCATAAGGACCCAGGATTTTTCGAGAAAAAAAGGAGCAACAATAGTTACTATTTATTTACTAAGTAAAATGTGCTTGGCATATTAAAAAATAAATTACACACACACACACACACACACACACACACACACACACACACACACACACACACACACACTTGTCTCTTTCCCCTCACTGTTATCCTTATCTGCCTGGTGAAAATGGAAGCATACTCTCCCTCCCCCCATTCAATTCTCTCCGCACTCTCTTCCCCCTCTCCCAGCTTTGGTGTTTTTCCTTCTAGATTTTCTTCTATGTTTACATACATAGATCATATGTTACTTAAAACTCTATAACAGCCTTTCAAGGCAAATACCATTATCCCCATTTTACAGATGAGAAACTGAAGTGAAGAGATAAGAAGTAACTTGTCCCAGCTACTCAGCCAGGGAGGAGGGGATCCGGGCTTTAATTCCAGTCCTGTGTGACTCTAGGCACTGACCGGAAAACCCCTTTCCTCTGGCACCCTGACTCCCAGAAGGTCATAGACTTGGTCTTAGTGGTTTGTAGTGATGTTTTACCTGGTCTCCTTGCTGCGCCTTTTCCAGGCTGCTACTGTGTTTGCTTAATGGGTTAGTCAAGGTGTGCTCTAAAACACTGAGCCACGTGGAATCACTAGGAATAAATGGGGCAGAGGCCCTGCCCTGCTGCCTTCTTCCCACCCCTGACCTGGAATTACTGCCAACCTAACTGCCAACCTAAGTGACCTGCCTGCTCTCTGCTTCAAGCGTGATAGGACCAACTGGAAAGAAGACGTTCAAGGGTGGCATGGCTGCCCTTTCTCCAGAGTGTGGTTGACCAGTGTGCCCCAGACCACTGGGAATTTGGGGCTGAGTGGTCATCCCTTTTGGCCAGATAGAACATTGTTGTGAACAGCCACAGCTCAGCACAGTTTCAGGGCACTTACCACACGTGGCAAGAGTGGGAATTACTTGACCTTGCCTAGG
Source organism: Scalopus aquaticus (assembly GCA_004024925.1). Lineage (NCBI taxonomy): Eukaryota > Metazoa > Chordata > Mammalia > Eulipotyphla > Talpidae > Scalopus > Scalopus aquaticus. The sequence goes on along the minus strand of PVIJ01005937.1, from coordinate 33,222 downwards.
AGATAAATCCAGTGGGAGGAATAGGCTTCTAAGTGTTTTCTCTTTTTGCTGGGGGTCCTTGGGCAGGAACTGCTGTGTGTGTAAGATACACAATGAATTCTCAATTAATTCTCACAATGAATATAGGCTGGAAAAGCAGAGGACTGGGAGAGTCAGCAGTCAGAGACATTACTTGATGGGTTGAAAAAACAAACTCCAGTGCTGGGTCTGGAAGCTTCTTTTAAAAAAGGTAATGGAACATTTTTTCCTGTTGAACTTTCAAATCTTTCTGACCCTGCACTCTGTGCTCTGGAGTTTATCAGGTACACTGGGGGCCAGGGACACATTACTGCTAAAGTTACTGGGACAAAGTGAGAGGCAGGGCAGCCCTCCACAGGGGAGTCCCCGGAGTCTACAGGCAGCCATTGCCACCAAGAACTTCTAAAGCCAAGAAAGGGAAGCCTCAAAACCAAACATCCCTGCAAAGTCGCTGGCAAATGTGTTCCTCATCAAGGCAGATACAAACAAAGTTTATTAAAAAATCTTCTAAAGGACATTCCAAATCACCAACAGGCCTCTGTGAGGTGACCGTCCATTCTCCTGTGGACTCTCATTCCAGCATCATTGGAGTTTTTCAAACACCAAGTCACCGATGTGTCCAGGAAGGAAAATAAACAGGGCACCCCGTGGGCAACCCTGCGGCTAAGGGTGACCCGGCTCTCAGTGCGGGTCTGCGCTCTCTGACACCACAGCCGGCAGGGTTGATAGGAATGACCCCGGAATCGAGTACAAACAGGGCAGTCAGGCCTCTTGGCCTGTGGGGTGGCGGGTGGGCTCCCCCACACCCATGTCCTAATGGCAGCCCACCAGGCAGAGGAAGGGCCCCTGTGGTTGTGAAAATGGCAGTTTGCTGCAGAGCAGTGAGCTCTGCATTAGGAAAGTCATGCGCCTTTTGCATTCTGGGAGGAGAAGAAGCTCTGTCTCCAAGTAACTGGAAGTTTCCTTTCCTGCGACACTGGCGATTTTCCTAGCAGATGGGAGTGGAGTTGTTCTACTTGGATAAGGACTGAAGTCTCGAAGCTGATGTGCATATATTACAAGCATGTTGGGGTGCCCCGTGAAACCTAGGGCCTGCAGAAACCAGTTTAATACTTCCCCTTGGTATTTAAATGAAGACTCAATGTTTTAAAAATAATCTGAATATCTAAGTGGATCAATAAGCAAGTTGTGAACTGGAGTATATTGCAGGACTAGTACAAGGGGCAGAGGTGGGCTATCTTTCTTGAGTCAGTCAGGCCTGTGCTGCCACTGCCTGTGTGACGATGGGCAATGGCAAACCTGAACTCCCAGGGCCTCATGAGGAGGGGATAGCAGCTTTCTCAAGCCATTGATGTGAGAGTCTGTGCTAAGGTATAGACTACTAGTCTTTGCTTAATACATGGTATTCATTGTTATTTTTATTTGTTGGATATGCCCTATGGCCCAAACCCTATTCAATATTTTGGGGAAGTATGAGGGTGTTCAGAGAATAAAGGAGGAGAATAGGAAGAGAGAGGGTCAATGGGAGGTAGAAGGAATTTTGCTGCTGATAAAAATTATACCAACAATTAATCGAGAGCTTTCTTTTAGTGGCTCCTGTGTACAGAGATGATGGCAAGTCCCTGCTGTGGCTATCGAGACCGAGGTTTACTGTGCTCTTTTTCTTATAGGGAAGGAAACTGAAGCTCAGAAAGTTCCAGTGATTTCAAGTTCCAAGGCCTGGGCTACAAAATGAATGCTCGTGTCCCCCTCAAACTCATACTTTGGAAACCTAACCCGAATATGATAATTTGGAAGTAGGAACTTCCGAGGTGACTGTGCCGTGATGACAGAACCTTCATAAATGGAATTACTGCCCTTAAAAAAGAGACTGAAAAGGATCCCTTGCCCGACCCACCATGTGTGGGCAGAGTGAGAAGGCCTGGGCTATGAACTGGGAAGCAGGCTCTCACCACACATCAAATCTGTTGGTGCCTTTGTCTTGAACTTCCCAGCCTCCGGAACGATGAGAAATCAGTGTTGTTCAGAAGCAGCCAGTCTACAGTATTTTATTATAGTATCCCTGGAAGATTAACAAGCTTGTTAAAAAAGTTGCTGAGACTCAGGCTGCCTGATACCAAAGTCTGGGCTTTCAGTCACTATAGTCTCTGGTTCCTGACTCTGAGGTGAGGCGTGTCATCCTAAGTCAAAGATGGTCTTGGTCTTGAGACACAGGAGCACACCAGAGCTGCCACTTGTGATGCTTGAGAGATCCTTCCTGTCACAGTATTGTATACAAGGCCAGGGAATGATCTCCCCAGTTTGGGGAGTTCCTAGACCTGGCTTCCCAGTAACATCACCTGGGGAGCTTTGGAAGATCCACACCACACAGGCAACCCAGAACAACTATGTTGGCATCTCTGATGGGGCTGGGCTGTCACCCAGTGATTCCAAAGAACACCCTGTCTGAGGACCCCTCTGAAGGGACAAAGCTAGTTTTGGAGCTCTCTTTTCCTTCTGATGAGGGGCTGGGTGAGGCCTGGGAGTGGAGGACTTTTTGAGGCAGGGACTGGAGCCTGGGTAGGGAGGCAGCATAAAGGGACTGATCAAAGGCTGCAAAGAATGTGATGTGTGGGACACTGAGCTCAAACAGGGTACACATGGAGCAAGTGGCAGGCCTGAAATCACACCCCCCGTGTGGTAGCAAATGATTGGGACCCTTGTTACTGGGGAGACCCCAAAGGCAGTTACTGCCTGAGCTCTATCTAGTTCTCCTTCAATTCTCTTCTCAATCCATCCTTTCTATTCATCCATGTTCAGGGTTTTCAAACTTCTGTTTTCAGACTACCCCACTCCTGGGAGCCTCAAATCTCTACTCAGCTGCTCAATGGACATGTCTCTTGGATGATTCGAAGGCACCCCAGATTTCGCGTGCCCGACTAAACTCAACCACATCCATCTCGGCCAAATCCAACTGCAGGGTCCCAAGCAGGGTGAATGGCAAACGAAATCATGCTCAGCTCCCTCTCACTCAATGCCACGTTACCCACACCAGCGCGTTCAGTCTAACCCAGGTGCTTGTCCATCTTGTCTTTTCTCCACCCCCGCCAACTACCTCTTTAGACAAGCTACCCTCGTCTTTGGTAATTTAATCTTACTTACATGATTATCTGATTTGTCACCACCTTCCCTACAAGTTTATACTATATATAAAGGTGGAATTAACTTTTTTTAAAAAATTATTTATTTATTTATGCATACAAGCTGGGGTGTAGGCAAGAGGTGTGGGGTGGTGAGAGGATTCACCAGAGACAGAGTGGGGAGCAGAACAGGCAGATCTACTGAAGTACACTGCTGAGGGGAGCAGTGGGCGAGACAGGAGATATCTGCTGCGCCATGTGGGAAGCTCCCTGGCCGGGGATCGAACTCATGCTGCAGTGGCTCTGGATAACTTCATAGTGCTGAGATTTAACCCGTTGCACCACCAGGGAGGCCCTGGAATTAACTTTTTTGATGACTTTGATGTCCCCAGCATTTAGCAACTGATCTGGCGCTCAAAAAACATTTGTTGAATACCTAATGATGAGAGAATAGCTTTATTTTAAACTTCTAGTTCCTTCTGGAGGCTGTTGGATATAATGACTGCTCCATTAGAGTTTTCTGCTTTCTGGGTCAAGATCAGAGATGATGAGCTTGGATGACTGCATTCCAGGAGGACTGGGGGCAGCGGGGTCTTGTCTGTGGAGGCTGAACATGCTCCGGTTGAGATGGCCACACGACAAGTGGGCGAATACACGTCCACACACTTGTGTCCATCCTTGTCAGCTCTGCTTGTTTGCTCCACAGACATTATCTTTATTTGGAGAATCAATTGTGAAATCAATCCCTCACTATTTCTCCAATAATCTAGCTAATAAAAAGAAAAGCTATTTTGATGGTGTCTGGTTTTCAGCTAAGGGGAGGGTCAAAACAGCAATTTTATCAGCTGCCCTTTGAAAGTGCTTATCTTGGTCATAGCAGTTCACAGGGGGAAACCCGATGATTTCAACCCCATTCTTGATATTGGCTCAGGCCTTAGGTGACAGATCGTGTTACCTCTGGACCAGGATATCCATGGGTAGACAAGGCCAAGTCAAGGTTATGTTATGCTGTGCTGTCATCAAAACTTGGTCTAGCCCTCCCCCATTGTTCCAGAGAAATACAGGCAAAATGGGGGAGGGGGTTCCTGGCATTCTGGTAGAAGTGTGCTTTGGCAAGACCCTGGGCTCTTGAAATCTCGTCTTTCAGAGACTCCTCCTTTCAGATCCTTGTGCGAGAATACCATCCTCACCATCACAGCCTCATGGTGGTTGATTGTTAGTCCTGCCCCATGCAGCTGGAAAGGCCCTTGGGGTCAGAGACCATGGACTTACCACCTCCCACATCACTGTCTGGGCCTTCATGGATTCTTAGGAGTTCTTTGAATGTGGGAGAGGTATGACCATGAGGTTGTTAGAAATTAAGTACTGGAGTCAGAGAAACTACGTATACTCCTGGACTTGCCATTTCCTGGCCACAGACTTTGGGGCAAGTGACTTAACAACACCTAAACTCAGTATTCTCACCTCTATGTTGGGGACAACATTAGTTATTATTTGTGTAAGTCTTTGTGAGGAGGATTCAATGAGACAATGTGTATAGAACATGCCAAATGCCTGTTTGTGGGATGAGTGGGGTGGGGTGCTCCTCCGTGTTGGATCAGGGGGTCAGAGGAGATGCTGGCAAATACTTGAATCCACAGGAGATGGGAGTCTCAGACCTTCCAAGTTGACCACTCCTGTGGATCTTATTTCCAAAAATAGAAAATAGAAACCACTTCCTTTTCCTGTCAAGGTTCAGAGTTAGAACCCACATATTTTGCAAATTATGTGTCTTCAGAATAAAACATATTACATTGTCTTAGCCAGTAGCTTCCTTATTTGCATATGTGTAATAGATAATAGTAGTTAATTTTTTGGGTGCTTTTTAGTAGCACTTTTCATTTAAGTAAATTCTTTGGGACTCTTAATCCACTAAAGTGGAGTTTAAAAGAAACTCATCAGTTGTTCTTGGACAACAAAGAGTAAATAAAAGCACCGTGCCTTGTTTTCTTTGGTTAAAATACCAACCACCCCTTACCTCCTTAATGAGGTAAGGAAAGCAGAGACTGATTCAACAAGTACTGCACAGGGGTGCTTGTGTACTGCCAGGCCATTCTGCTACCAGTGTGAGCACATCTGGGAGAGCCTCCAGCTGACAGAAGGCCAGTGTGTGGTCTGCCTTAGAGGAGCTCTGAATATTATGGCTACTTCTTAGGCTGCCATCTTGTGGCAGTTGCTCTGAGGTGAGTCTGCCTATGGCTATTGGGCTTCCTAACTTCTCCAAAGACACACCCTGCTGTGATTTATTTCAAATGATTTATAATCATTTGCCTATGGGGCTCTGAGGACCTACATCTGGTTGTATGAAAAGTGAAATGAATAAGATGATCTCAGAATGGGACCTTTTCCAAGTGGTTTAGGCAAGCGCTGGGTAATGGCAGTCCAGGTGATATGTCCAGAGCAGTGCGGTGCTGGGACAACAGGAAGAACTATCATTTATTGAGTATTTATTATATGTCATATATGGCTTAGCACTTCCCATATATATGATTTCATTTAATCCTGATAACAACTCTCTGAGCTAAGCCCAATTTTACTGACGGAGAAACCCAGGTATGGAAAGCTGAAGTCACTTGCCAAAGTTACGGAAGTAGCATGTGGTAGAGTTGGCACTCAAAATAGGCTCATTTTAATACCAAAGCATGTGCTGTAAACCTCTGTGTGCAGTTGTGAGTGGGCTGAGGAGCCATTAAAAACTGAGTAGTGGGCCTCCCTGGTGGCGCAAGGAGTTAAGTGTCAGCCTGTAAAGCTATCAGCAGCCACTGCAATACAAGTTTGATCCCCGGTCAGGGAGCTTCCCATGTGGCGCAGCAGACCTCTCCTGTCTCGCCTGCTGCTCCCCTCAGCAGTGTATTTCAGTCAGTCTGCCTGTTCTGCTCCCCACTCTGTCTCTGGTGAATCCTCTCCTCCCCCCCCCCCAACTTCTGGCCTACACCCCAGCTCTTATATGCATAAATAAATAAATAAATAAATAAATAAATAAATCTTTTTTTTTTTTTTTTAAAGACTGAGTAGTGACCAGAGAACACACCATCAAGATTCACAAGCACATCCCTGGAGTGGGCTTCAGGAGGTGCCCCTCTTTTAGGATCCCTAAAAGAGATACAGACATTTATTCATAAGGAAATGGGCACTCCAGACGTGCACATTGACACCAGGCTCAACAAAGCTGTCCAGGCCAAAGAAATAAGGAACATCCCATTCTGTGTCTTGGATAACGAATAGTAAATAAAAGCCCAGAGCTTCACTTTCTTAGGCTAACATACCAACCACCCTGCTTCCATCATTAGTGATTAACACAGTTTTCTGGTTATCCAGAGAACTAATGAAGGTGAAGATTCACCAAATAAGTTGTATACATTGGTTACCTTTGTACCTGTCACCAATTTAAAAACTCTACAGTCAGTGTGGATGAAAACTAACCACTGATTGTTATATGAAGCTATCAAACCACCAAAAAAAAATATGGAGAACTTTCAGTTTGCTGCCAGTTGTTCTCCAGCTGATGAATTCACAATTTGGGGTTCACAGAGCCACTGCTTCTGTGAGGGTGTCACCTGGAAGGATGGCGCCCTCCGCTCCTCATTGGTTACTTCCAGGAGCCTGATACGAAGCAGTCTGATATACTTAGGTTTCTGGACTGACCTTAGAGGTCCATGTAGAAAGCAGCTTGTCAGGGCCAGTTTTCCTTTTATCCCAATTGAAATGGGAGTGTGGAGGGTCTAGGTTGCCAGTGCTGCATATCCTCAGTTATCCCGTGTGGGGCATGCACTGCTCTCCCCAGCCCTACCCATCTCAGACCAGCATCCTGGAGGAAGGGAAACTGGGGCTGACTGGGGCTCAACCAGACTCTCTAAGGTGGTGTGTGTGTGTATGTGTGTATGTGTGTGTGTGTGTGTGTGTTTGTGTGTGTGTGTGAGAGAGAGACATACATACATACATACATGCATGCATACATACATACATACAAAGATGCACACATAGACTCCTGATGCTCTCTGTCTACATGGTTCCCAAAACAACTGAGTGGCAAGTGAAAAACAGTGAAATATTTGAAATATTTGGGACTTTACCCCTTCGTGTTACTAAACATAGAGATCTTTGTAAATACACATGCATTAGATGGAAATTGAAATGTTTCATTCTTATGTTTCACAGTGTGATAACGCATGTAGATGTCTGATTAAAACTTACTTTGAGATGATATTGTTTTATTTAATAGTCATATTTATCATTCCGGTTGAATTCATGAATTATTAAGAGATAGAGTTTTGAGCCCTCCTTAAAAATTCAAAATAAATCTGATTAAAACAAGGTAAGATTCTGGGACTCTTGGGTTAAGTCTCGGCCTCTGAAGCTGTCCGCAGCCAATGCAGCATTGTTACAGGGCAGGAGAGGGGCACCCCTGAAACTCCAAACCTGCCCTGCTCTAAATGGGTTCAGCCATCCACCGCATCAATACAAAACATATAGGATCTTTTGTGGAAAGAAACTTTAATACAACTAGAAAGGACAGAGAAGACAAAGAATATATTTTCTAAGTCAAGCACCCAATGTTAACCAACTCCTCGTGGGTAAAAGTCCACCCAAATGGGATTGGCCCAAGGCAAGTCTCGAAAGCCTGCCACAAGTCTAGAACAGCTTATGGCAGGGACCCACACATAAGGGTCAGAAACAGCCAGACAATTCTGGGAAGAACCAAAATACCTTTCGGCAGGGACCCATCCAAAAGGGTCAGAAACAGTCAGACAATTCTGAGAGGAACAGAACAAAATCAAAACCAAAATGAACACAGCCATCGTTAACTTCCCCATGGGTCTCTCACCCACCTCTCTTTCAATCAGTCCAGGCCAGTGCAGCTTCTTTACAAGTCTCTCTGCTCCTTGGGCCTCTTCTGGCTTTCCATCCTTCTTCCGTCTCCTCTTGTCTTCTGTCTGTGTGTTCTGTCTCCTTTGTGTGTGTCCTCTGTGTGTGTGTCCTGTCTGTCTTCTCAGCTTCTTATATCCTGCTCAGTTCCATCCTTCCTTGGGTGGGACAGGGAACCTGGGACACACCCTTTCTCCTGGGGAACACCCTGTTACAGCATGAGTTCGCTCCCTGGCCAGGGAGATTCTCACATGGCGCAGCAGACTTCTCCTGCCTCGCCCACTGCTCCCCTCAGCAGTGTACTTCAGGAGATCCACCTCTTCTGCTCCCCACTCTATCTTTGGTGAATCTTCTCACCTCCCCACATCTCTGGCCTACACCCCAGTTCTTGTGTCCATAAATAAATATATCTTTAAAAAAAAAACCCACAAGGTAAGATTCTTCCCAGACCCCTTTTTCCCACAGCCAAGTTCTGTTAACTTCATGGGATTCTTAGAAGAATCCCATATTTAATTCTTAGAATTAAATATGTTAGCAGTGAAATGTGTTCACAGTTGTATCAGGTAAATTCTCATAAAATCATGCCTATTTCTCTACTGCTACTACTACCCTACCTCTAGTATTATTACTACAGATACCATCCTGTTAACATAAATTTAACCAGAGCAACTCTTTAATTATCCCAAATCAGTGGCAAATTATCTGTCCTACAAACATTATATTTTCAGCCAACTGAATTCTTACACTTTAAGGGAGGAGATCTTTGTTCCTTTAGCCACCTGGGACATGGAACTCCTCCTGGATTGGCTCCCTTACCTTTATAAGTAAAGTTTGATAAACAGACTAATTTTTCCTTGATCTGCTGGGTTCAGAATTCAGAATGCCAACTAGTGATTGCTAGGCTACCACATGGCCCACAGCAAGTGCTTTGTGATTCTTTTTTGCCTTTTATGGTGACTTTTTGCTTTTATGTTGCCTGTTCCCCATTCAGCTACTCAACTGCTTTAGGGAAACTTTTCTGCTCTCCTTTCTAACTTGCTGCACCAAAGCTTCCAGACCCTAAGGACAAGCAAGACAGCTGATCCTGTAAAACTTATGTGAACAATAAGAAGATATAATACCAGAGGCTGCTTTTGTTTAATTCTAGGTTGTTAACGATGTTCTGGAGAGTTATGATTGTCAAGCAAATACCTTTTAGATGTTAAATGTTACCTGTACATCACCCTCCAGCGGGACATGGAAGACCCTCCAAATCCTGTGTTAGGACCAGCTATGCTCAGCCACCTCTGATTCAACACCCAGCGTGGTTGGAAACTAACCAGCCTCCTTGCTTGTGCTCCCTGTTGCTGTAGCCTGCTCTGCCTGTCTCAGAAGTGAAACCAGATGGCCAGGGTGGGTAGTAAGGGAGACCCACAAAAAGACCCCAGGGAAAACTGAGCTTCTGGTCCCACCCACTGCCCCAAACTGCTTCTGAATGGGTACATCCATGAACAAACCCAAAAATTCCTTTTATCTAGCAATCACCAAGAATCTGATCCTTTATTTAGTCCAGAAACTTGGAAACTAATCTTTTATTTATCTCTACTGTAATCCCACTTCAGACTGTGTATGGAATACACCACTTGGGAACAAACCTCTAGGATTTCAGAAGGACCCTCAGTCAGGGAAGTGTAAGGGCTTAGGAGGGAAAGTAAAACCAGGGCCAGGATGTTTTGGTTCCATGTGTGAACTGGAGGAAGAACTCAGCTCATCTGGGCTGTGTGATGGAGAGCGAGCCACAGGCCAGCCCCTGACCGCTAAGCCATGGTGAGTGTGGGAGAATGGGCTGGCATGATGTCAGGCCCCAGAAAGGCAAGCTGGCTGAGACAGTTTTCCAGACTTTCTTTAATGCTGACTTGACCCTCAAGCCAGGGCAAGGATCAGAGACACACTGCTAGGAGAGCACTGAGTGAATCTAGATGGCTGTCTAGCAGCCTGGTTGCACCCTTTCTTGGTGGACGTGGGGCCAAACAGTCAATGTGGCAGGTGGGTGCCACGCCTGTGGGCCGCTCCCAATCCACACCCCTCCCTGAGGGGGCTGAGTAAGGACAGCCTCTCTCCTGGAGCTCTTTCAGACAACCATTTTCACTCATGCTGGTGTTCAGCAAATATTTCCTCAGTGCCTACTATGTGCCAGGCCTGGGCTGGGGCTGGCCATTCAGTGGTAAGAGGCCCTCACAGGACTCATTGGGGAAAATAATAAGATGCTGAATAGTACTGAACAAAAATAATAACGGATGGAGGGGGAGTAACCCTACTGGAGTTTTAGGAATTCATACTAGAGAACAAAGTTAGTGCCAGCCGTCAGAGGCTAGAGAGCTGACTGTTGGAGGAGAACTAGGAGTTAGCAGGGACAGAGTTGAGGGGCCAAGGAATAGCCTCACAAATTCCTCTACTCCGTTTGATTTTGTCGCTTTTCCATGCCTCTTTCCAAACCTTAGTTCCTGACTGAGGCCTGAAGGGCACTTGGCATGCATTCAAGACTCCACTTCTGGAACCACCTCTGGCTCCCAGTCCCTGCCAAGCCCCGGAACCAACCATTTGGTCTTTCCCTGTGCAAGCTCCTTTCTGGGAAGGCAGCTGCCCAGTCTCGGCTCTTCTTTCACCAGCTCCCCCTCTTAACGCATTCACTCTCGGATTCTCACACACAGTGTCTCGATTCTGCAGGGTTTCCCCGTCACCTGCTGGCCTACAGGGGCTGCAGCTCACTCTGTTCACATCTATTCTCCCTGGAAAGTGACTTCTTCCTTTCAACAGTGATCCCTCCCTCAGCCAGGGCCAGGCCTTGCTCGGTCCAGTATGAGTGCTAGAGGGGAGCCTGGAAGAGGGCCATGGGGGCAGGGCTCAGAGAAGGCTTCCTGGAAGAGGTGACATCTGGTGACATTCACCCACTGTTCTGGCCTTCCATGGGTGTTTCCTGGCTCCCACTTTAAGTATAACAGCTGGCAGGGCCCTTGGAACTCTTCCACTGTAGCAGGTGAGCAAAGTGAGATGTGGTAAGGGGGAGGGACTTGCACAGGATCATGCTGTTCAGGGAAACACAATGGCTACTTGGATTGTTGCAGTCTCTGTGCCTGAGATTTACTCCTTCCCAGGCTTTCTTCAAAGCTTACACCGGCTCTCTCCTCTGAGTGGCGCCCCTCAGAAGGGCAATCTTTTTTATCTGAGGATATCCAGGGAGGGATTCCCATGAATCCCCATGCTTCAGGGCAGCCAAGCCTGGTAGGGGTGTCCTGGGCTTCTTCTGGAACTGTCTCCAAGGAGGTTCCCCCTGGGTTATTGTGCTATTTATTAGATTTCACCAGAGACAGTAAAGCTTCATTGCTAAGAGCTGTGAGACTTCGAATGCCCTTTTTTAACATTCTGTGAGCCCTCGTTTTATCATCTGGAAAGTAAGGATAAATGGGACTAGTAGCATCTTGAATGAAATCATTATTGGAGAAATTATTGGAGAAATAATTTAAAATAATATAAAGTCAGTACTCATTATTGGTTGGTATTATTGCAGTTCCTCCTTCAGCCCTGGGCCAGATAGTCACAGTCACAGTCCATGGTCAGGGAGGCTTAAAAACTTCTGGAATGTTGTGTCCAGAGGCAGGGGCGGTGGAGGGGGCTGGGAGGGTGGGGAGGGATGAAGGGTGGAGGAGGAGTGGGAGAGCCTGTTGGGTGAGGCCTCTCAGAAAATGAGTCTTCTTCCTCCCACCTGAGTTTGATGGACAGCTTGGTAGAGGATGGGGGTGGAATTAGACGGCCCAGGTTAATAAGCAATAATCTGGAGGCTTTGCCAACTTGACGGGAAAAGGAGGAAAACTGCAGGAAATATCCAGTGGTCCCTCTAATGAGCATGACAGGGACTGACTGCACTTTCGGGGCGTCTCTGCAAACTTAGTTTGCAGGGCTTTGAGCCTGTGGCAGGGTAGCTTGATGAGTGGATTTAAAAGGAATCCAGCTCAAAACAGAGTTGATGGTAGAGCCAGCCTCTGGGGAGGAGGGGGACAAACGATCCCCTGACTGGATTTCTCTGCGCAGGCGCACACACTCTCACTCCAGCCGACGAACCAGAGAAGCGCGTGCCCATGTAATGTCCCGTCAGAGCCCTGAAAGAGTTCTTGAGAGTGACATTTGATCTGTGAGTAGAGCAGCTTGGACTGGAATCTAAGTCTGTGGAGTTGTGTTTTTTCCTTCCTTTCTTTCTGTTTTTGGTAAGGAATTTGATTTTTATTCTACAAACATATAGAAACTATTATGGTGCTGGAGAGTGAAATGGTCTAATTTACATAAAAATAATAGACTTATTGATATATAATTTACATATCATAAAATCCTTCTTTTAATTTTACTTTTTTCTTCATTGAATTGTAATTCTCTGAAGTTGCCTTTTAAAATATCTTTCCTAGAAAGAGAAAAATATCCTTATAACAGGAATATAGGGGAACCAAACAAGAGAGAGACATTCAGCAAGGGAGGGGCAGGATAAGGGCTCAAAACGGGGTAGAAAAGAGCACAAGGGACTATTGTGATGGGTCATGGGTGAATCTGTGGTGAGTTACCCAAGGGGAATACACAATAATGTAAAAGATATAAATAACAATTAAAAAAATGGTTTGGAAAAAAAAACTTTCCTGTAAAATATAGTTTGTTTCCCATAAGACTATTTGCTTGATAAAAATGCCATTTGAAGAACTTTTTCAATTAAAAAATTTGAGATGCAAGTCTGGATACGCATCCCTATTCCCATCCTCTTACATTCCATCAGGTCAAAAAACCTATACTATAATGTTTCCTTCCTGAAGCAAGTTATCCTTAGAGAAAAATAAAAGTGAGTAAGGTGAAAGAAACAAATATTTAAAAGGATTATATTCTTTTTACCTTTATTGTAGGTCTATTGTCACACATTTGAAAATGAGATTAAAAAGCTAAACAAATTTGAAGAAAGCCATGAAATTGATTCTTGAGTCTTTATGAAAATATTGCGTTCTAATAAGTTTATGCATACTTGTGTGTGTGTGTGTGGGGGGGGGTCTGCATGTGTACATAATCACCACGCTCAGAGAGCATTCCTTGTGAAAATATAGATTTTTGTGCAGAGTTCTGGAGACCAGGTCCTTCTTACTGATGTGAGAACTAAGAGCTCCTGCAGGATTGTCCAGCCAGCACATTTTTCTTTCTTCATTGTTACTATCAACCAAAGTGCCCCTATAGTTCAGTCTCTCAATTTCGATACAGCATGGTCGTTCTATCCTGTAGTATCTCCATCTCCTATCCCTGCCTTATCTTCCCTCACTCTGACCACTGACAAACCAAGATAGAAAGTGAACATATTTTATTTTTTTAAAGAGTTATTTATTTATGTGTACAAGAGCTGGGGTGTAAGTCAGCAAGAGGGTTCACCAGAGACAGAGTGTGGAGCAAAACAGGCAGATTGACTGAAATACACTGCTGAGGGGAGCAGTGGGCGAGACGGGAGAGGTCTGCTGTGCCATGTGGGAAGCTCCCTGGAACTCATGCTGCAGTGGCTGCCTGCCCCCAGCTTCACAGCGCTGAGACTTAACCCCTTGCACCACCAGGGAGGCCCAGAAAGTGAACATATTTTAAAAGAATGAATTTGAAGAAAGATTCTGTTTCTCATTCTCAGCAACAAGTACAAATGGGTGCAGTACCATCAAACTAAACCATTATACATCCACCAACAGAGTGAAGAAACTATCATAAGCTAGTCATCCAAAGGGACTATTTTTAGATTATGATATATTATGGAGAGAACAGAAATTGCTCCCAAAAATGCATGAAGAAAAATGTTGAATTAAAAAATAAAATGAATACTTTTTTATTATTCATCTCTACCCTTTTCTTGTGTGTATACAACATAATAATTTGATATGTGTGTAATGCCAAATGATCATGATAAGTCTAGTCTAGTTATCATCTGTCACCACACTTAGTTACAAATTGATAAGTGAAAAAAGAGAGAAAGACAAATTCTGTGTGATCTTACCCATGAGGTATCTTTTTGTGTGTGTGTCTTTGCTTTCTTTCATAAATGATGTATAGTTTTCAGTGTACAGATCTTTTAGTTCCTTGGTTACATTTGTTCATAGATATTTAATTCTTTTCAATGCAAGTGTGAGATTGCATCTTAATTTATCCTTCTCATAGTTTTTTGAAATTAAAATTTTTTTTTTTGCGTAGAATTGGGGTATAGGCCAGATGTGGGGGTGGTAAGAGGATTCACCAGAGACAGAGTGGGGAGCAGAACTGGTTGATCTTCTGAAATACACGCTGAGGGGAGCAGTAGGTGAAACAGGAAAGGTCTGCTGCACCATATGTGGGTCAGCTCCCTGGCCAGGCATCAAGCTCAAGCATTAGTGGTGATAGCATTGAGACTTAACCCCTAGGCCACCAGGGAGGCCCTCCTTCTCATGGTTTATTAGCTAGCCAATATTTTGCTATGGACATCTATGGTCGTTAGGGATATAGGCCTGTTACTTCTTTTCTTACACTGCTCTTTTCTGGTTTTGGTACTTGGGTAATTCTGGTCTCAAAATGAATATGGAAGTGTTTCCTCCTCTTTTATCTTTTGAGTTTGCAAAGGATTGTATTAATTATTCTTTAAGTGTCTGGTAGAATTTATAAGTGAAGTCCTCCTGTCCTGGACTTTTGTTTTTTGGGGAGTTTGTGATTACTGATTCAATGTCTACTAGTAATTTGTCGTTCCAGATTTTTTATTTCTCATGATTCAGTCTTTCTAGGTTGTATGTTTCTAGGAATTTATATATTTCTTGTAGGTTGTACAATTTTGGGGCATATAATTATTCATAGTAGTCTGTTATGATCCTCTGTATTATGTGATATCAGTTGTAACATCCGCTCTTTGATTTATGCTTTTATTTGAGTCTTCTCTCTTTTTTACTTGGTGAGTGTAGCTAGAAGTTTGATGGTTCTGTCTAACTTTTTAATTTCATTGATCTTTTCTATTGTCTTTTAGTCTCCATTTCATTTGTTTCTGCTCTGATCTTTGTTTTTTCCTTCCATCTACTCACTCTAGACTTAGTTTGTTCTTCCTATTTTAGTTTCTTGAGCCATAATGGATTATTTGTTTAAGATCTTTCATATGTCTTAATGTAGGCATTTATTCACTACAACCTTACCTTTCAGAACTAATTTGTTTTTTTGTTATTAGTTTTTGGATTCTTTATCATACAATTTTTTTTTTTTTGGAAATATTTCCTCTCAGTTTGTGACTTTTCTCATTCTTTTGATGGTTGGGATATATTTTAATACACTCATCTTTGCTATTATTTCCTTTACTCCCATACATACTATTTTCTGTACTTTTTTCCTTCTGCTTCTCAGAACTTCCATCTTGGGATTACTTTTCTTCTTAAAGTACATCATTTAGGATTTCTTTTAGAAAAGGTCTACTGGTGGCAAATCAGTTGTTTCCTGAAATTGTCTTTGCCATTATAAGACAATAAACTCACAAGAACCCATTTTAAAATGGGGGTAGGTCCTCCCTGGTGGCCTAGGTTTAAGTCTCAGCGCTATCATTACGCAGACCTGAGTTCCATCCCCCCGCCAGGGAGCTAACCCACATGTGGCGCAGCAGACCTTTCGTCTTGCCCGCTGCTCCCCTCAGCAGTGTATTTCAGTAAATCTGCCTGTTTTGCTTCCCACTCTGTCTCTGGTGAATCATCTGCACCCCTGTGACCTGCACCCCAGTTTTTCTATGCATAAATAAATAAATCTTTTAAAAAAAAGTAGAAAAGAGATCTTAAAAAATAAAAATGGGGTAAATGATATAACTATATTATCTATAACTTATTTTCTTTATAGTAAAAAGATTATATTAAAGAAATAGCACAAAGAAATAACAGCAGCCAGTTTTGAGTGGTAGAATCATGAATATGCAAAAATGCTCAGTAATAAATTAGACCATGTCCATGCTGTGAAGCTGAGTGTGTCCTAGTGAGTGACTGTGCTACTTATCATCCTGAGAGGGAAGTCAAGGTAAAGCCCAGACTGCCATGAAGTTAAAAAAATATCCACTTGATTGTTAAAGTACAGGAGAATAAAGAATTTGTATAAATAACTTCAATAATTAAACAATTGCTTTCACTAATTTTTTCCACTCTAATTTTAGAAGTATTTTTCCAAAGTGTCAATTGCATTACATTTATGTATCATTTATTCATTTGTTTGTCAATCACTATTTATCTTGAGTGACCAGGTAAATAGGAATTTGGGAAAAAAGAGAAGAAAAAGGAAAAATATATATAGTGATCAAACTTTATGCAAATAATCAAAACCTGTGTTAGAAGTAAAATTTCTTTAGTTAGAATTGAAGAGAAGACTAAACAGAGAAGAACATCAAGATATAAAGAACCAATATGAAATAGTGGTGGACAGTGTGATGTAAATCCATATTCTTCTTCAATGACAGTAGTTTCCATAAATGCTAGGAGTGCTATAAACAGACAGCCTTCAGCTGTCAACTTCTTTAGAAGTTAATTCAGCTGAAGAAAGTTGTCTTGTCAGGACAATGACAAGAAAGAAGGGGAATGGAGTTAGCTGAAGCTGGCAGAGATGGAAGACACATCTCAAACAGCAGAGGCAAGGGATCTAAAACTCCATGGTTGACTGTCTTTGGTTTATTCTTATTGCTAAATCAGAGTCTGAATTTAAAAAGTCCATTCAAGCTACTCTTTTTTTTTCTTCCAAGCTACTCTTTAAGGCATTTTGCTAAAAAAAACCAAACAAACAAAAAACAAACTAAAACTGGAGCTGCTCCCTGCCTACTAAAGAAGATGCCCCATCACTGAGTGGTGGCAGGTTTCACTTGGACCCAAGATGTAAGTCACAGTGAATATTGAAATCATTAGTGCCCAAGTGCGGGTGGGATCATAAGAGGCCTTCCGATCCGGGAACAGGTATCTTCAGGCCCTCTGGTGAGGACCCAGAGGGTTCTGGGTGTGCTCTTGGGGAACAAGGTTCAGAGAGGGAAGTAGAGGTTGGATGGTTGGAGTGGTGAATTAGGGAAAGGATACAGGAGGGAGAAAGAAAATAACATTAATTTCAGTTTTACAATACTTTGTTTTATATATAAAAATATGAAGTAAATATGGAAATAAAAATTTATTTTTAAAGTTAGAAGTTTGACTTACATAAGAGAAAGCAGAGGGTGGAATCTGAAAGGTTTAAAATAAAGTGTAATGACCAGAATGCAAAAAACTTTATTTACATCCATTTATTAGGCGAAATTGCCAGATAGAGAGCTTGTAAGAAGTACATGTCCCAAATCAGGCTGAAAATATCACATACAGTCCATTCCTTCATGGTGACTTGACTTGATCAGGTTAGAAGGTAATTTTGAACACATTTCATACAAATCTGCACATTAAGCATCATTCTATTTTGCGGCTTTCTTCCAGAAAGCTGGCAACACCAAGCTTTCCAGCAAAAATACCAAGAGAAAGAATTCTTTATAAATGAAGAGTCTCTATTATAAAGTATGAGAAAGCACACAAGGAAGCTGACAACATAAGAAATGCTGATTTCTCAGTTTGGGGAGGAACAGAGGAGCAGCATCGCAGTGCTGATGAGGGGATTTGAGAGAAAGTCACTGATGCCAAGGGAGGGGGGAGGGGAGGGTCTTGAGGATGATCTTGTGAAGAGCCCAGACTTGTGAAAAGTCACTGTCTGGACCTCTGGGCAGAGGTTTCGTTTCCAAGGTGAGGTCTAGAATCTGTGTTGTCTTGGTGACTTGGTCTCCCATGTAGGCAGTCTCAGGGAAAAGCTATGATTTACACCTGAGGTGCTCAATTTCCAGGTGGTTGCTGGTCAGTGCAAAGGACTCTGGAAATCTCATGGGTCACTGAGGCAGGTGGGGGTGCAATCAGAATTGGCCCTGCCTGTGGGAAGGGGCAGTTCAATTCAGGAAGAGGCGCCTCCGAGCTTTGGGGTGACGACGTCGAGGGCGCCGAGGGCGTTCTTGGGGCCCGGGATTTGGTGATGGAGGTAGAGGTTGCAGGGGTGAGGTGGGAAAAGGCTCCAGAAGTCGCAACCTGAGGCTGAAGCATGGGCCAGGAGAGCGTCTCTCTGGACTAGGGGTGGGGGCCCAAGGCGAGGGCTCTGGGATGGGGTCCTGAAGGCGGCTGTTAGATACCCCAGGAGCCACAGGGTGGAGCTCAGCGACTGGGCCGGTTGCATGGTCCATCCAAGGTGGCAGGAGCTGGTGGTCTGAGTCCTGGTGGACGACCTCTTGGGCAGAGATGTCTTGGGAACTGGTGCTGAAGAATCCCTGCTGGCGGGCGGCGACCTCTCCCGGAGCGCCCAGGAAAGCGCAGGGCTCCAGGCCCACAGGAAAGTGTCCCTGCTCTCCCAGGTGTAGGCCTTCCAAGTCGAGGAGGGCCTCGGGAACCAGCACGAGAGTGTGCCCTCCGAGGGACACTTGCAAGACCGACACTGGCTGGGGTTCCAGCACCAGGTCGACATCGTCCAGGGGCACCTTTAGGGCACAGCCTGCGGGCAGGATAGCCACGGTGATCGTGCCCGCTGCCTGGGGTCCGGTGAGGTCCACCAGGTTGGGCGGCATCTCGAGGTTGGGGCCTTGGGACTCCAGGTATCGTGGCCGCTTAGCAGGGTGAGGTTCCCCGGGCTGCGTTCCCCAGCAGGGCGCAGGGTAGGCGCTGGGGCTGCGGGGTCGGGTGCCCATCACCTGGGTGGCCTTGTAGACGGCTCTCTCTGGGGCCTGGCAGAAGGCGCGGGTTGCTGGGTCCAGCTCGCAGTGAGAGGTCTCTGTGATAGGTCAGGAGGGCTGAGGGCAGCTGGGGTGCAGGAGCTCACGGTGCAGAGCCTGTCCCTGGAGCTCTGAGGGTTCCTTCCGGGAGGGCTGCAGTCCGGACTCTGAGTGAGGATCAGCCTCGCGTGATGGACACTTATATTCCTCTGGCCGGATGCGGATGTAGAAGATGAAGTGACGTCAGTGGGTAAAAGTCGCAAAGTGTCATGCAAAACCACTCCCCCTCTGAAGCGCCTCACATTCACCAGTAAATACCCAGGCAGTTAACATGGTAGGATCGGGAACATCAAAACCAAAATAAACCCTGAAAATCTGACTGTGATACAGAAGATTTAAGAGGTTGAGAAATGGGGGAGGGGAGCAAGGAAAGCCAGGGGACCTCCCTGCAATATGGTGAAGGATTACCTCTGATTTGGTGGTGGAGCTAGTGTTGTTACATACTTCTGAAGAGGTGAGACCCTATTCCTCCTCATTTATTTACAAAGTTATAAATGATTGTTTCTTCAATAAAACAATACAATAATAAGCCCCAACCAGACCGTACAGTAAGGCCTAGAAAGTACAGGCTGTCTAAATACAAGCACCGCCTCCTGCCAGTTTCCAGCAGGTAATGGGATTAGCAGGGCAAAGTACGTGGGGGAGGTTTTTAGAGTGTGATGGGATTACTCCTCAGATGTTGGTGTGGGGCTTAGTGATCATTTGTGTTGTTATTTTTTTCGGTGTGGTTTGTTTTTTGGGGGTGGGGTGGGCGTGGGGTTCTGGACAGAAGTGAAATCTAATTTTATAAAGTCCATAGTCACTTTCAGAAATAGCACATGTCTAATGTGCACCACGATTGTCCAGGAGGCTATGAAGTTAACTCCGTATTTCCAATTACTGGTCCTCACTCCACCCACATGGTTCTTGACATTTCTTTTATTGTGAGAAAGATTGGAATTGCAAACTTTTCTTTCTTTCTTTTTTATTTTATTTTTTTTTATTTTAATATATATTTTTATTGTTATTTATGTCTTTTACATTTTGTATTCCCCTAGGGTAGCCCACCACCAATTCACCCGTGATCCATCTCCATGGTCCCTTGTGTTCTTTTCTATTCCATTTTGTGCCCTTTCCCTTCCCTCCCTCCGGCTCATTTATGACTACAAGTTGGGTGTAGCCAAGGTGTGTGGAGTGTGTGAGAGGATTCGCCAGAGACAGAGTGGGGAGCAGAACAGGCAGATCTACTGAAGTACATTGCTGAGGGGAGCAGCCGGTGAGGCTGGAGAGGTCTGCTGCACCATGTGGGAAGCTCCCTGGCCTAGTTTTGAACTCTGCTGCAGTGGCTTTGGATAGCTTCACAGTGCTGAAACTTAACCCGTTGTACCACGAGGGAGAGCCAGAAATGCAAACTTTTCTTTGATGAGAATAGATTTTAAGAGCAATGCAGTGATACTAACTGGCTCCAAGTTTTTTATTGTTTTGTATTCCCCATGGTTTACCCATCATCAATTCACCCGTGAACTGTCACCATAGTCCCTTGTGCTCTTTTCTTGCCGTCCCCCCCACCCAGTTTTGAACCCTTATCCTCCCCCTCCCTTGCTGAATATCTCTCATTTATGGTTGCCTGCTAGTTTTTGTTTTTCTTTTTTGTTGTTGTTGTTGTTTTCTCCTCCAGGTCTTCTATTTGGTTCCCCTATATTCCTCCTATAAGTGAAACCATTCGATGTTTTTCTTTTTCCTTCTGGCTTATTTCACTGAGCATGATCCCGTTTAGTTCCATCCATGTTGCTGAGAATTGCATGTGTTTATCTTTTTTTTTTTTAAGATTTATTTATTTTTTTATTTATACATACAAGCTGGGGCACAGGCCAGAGATGCAGGGCAGCGAGAGGGCTCACCAGAGACGGAGCCGGTAGCAGAACAGGCAGATCAGAAATACACTGCTGAGGGGAGCAGTGGGCGAGGCAGGAGAGGTCTGCCTCGCCATGTGGGATTCTCCCCGGCCGGGCATCGAACCCGCGTTGCTGCTGCCGACAGCTCCACAGCGCAGCGCCCAACCGCTGCACCACCAGGGAGGCCCCTGTTTATCTTTTTTTGATTGCTGAATAGTATTCCTTTGTGTCTATGTACCACATCTTCTTGATCCAGTCATCTATTTTTGGGCATCTGGGTTGTTTCCATATCTTAGCTATTGTCAGTAGTGTTGCAATAAACATAGGGGTGCATGTGTCTTTTTGGATTAATGCTTTGTGTCCTTTGGGTAGATTCCCAAAAGTGGTATTGCTGGGTGGTATCACATTTCTTTTAGTGTCTTTTGATAAACAGAATGCTTTCATTAAGGCAGTTTCAAATGTATCAGTTTTGTTCTTTATGCTTTGCTATCTGTGCATTGTTTGAGAAATGATCCCTGTTCTACAATCATTTTTATATATTTCCAAATATTTTAATCTTTTCAAATAGAATCGCTTTACCCAAATGTAAAAAATAGTTCTCTATAAATGATGTAGTGATCCAATTTCAATTTTTTTTGATCTGGAAAATATTTGTGCTAATTTTGAAAGATGGTTTCATAAAGTGAAAAAACCCAGTCAAATTTGTTGATTTAAAAGCATTCTACTGCCATTTTTATACTATTTTCTAGCTTACATTGATATTTCTGAGAAATTAGAGTTCTGACTGGTTGCATTCTCATTGTAGTTGTATTTTCTTTCTGCATAAAATAAGTGCTTTTTGGATATGGCATATTGAGCACTTACAATATTATGCCCAAATATGTATTTTTAAAATGCATTATCTTGAAAACTATTGTGTTTCCTGAAGGAGAACTCTATAGTTCTGAGATCAATAGTTTTATTCTTGAAACTATGCTTCTTTCACTTTATGTTTAGCTAAACATCTTTCCACCACGTATCTTCATGGGGTCAGGAAGATTAAGCTCCTCCTGCCTGTTACTCTAGTCCAAGGTGGGAATCTCATCTGTTATATGCTACACTGAAGTCTTCAAATACTCAGGACATGGTATAGTCTAAGAACTCCTATACTCTTTCATCTCCAACACCTTCTCACTCTGTCTTCTGGAGTTTACAGTCAATCACATAACTGAGAAATCTACTTCCCTGACATGTCCTTTGACCTTCCGCTATAATTGAAACCCACAATTTCTGAGTATCCTGCTTCCCTGCAGACTTCGCAGGGGAGGCTGCTTTCTTTCCTTCATCTCTAGTGCTGATAACTGGAGGTGCGGTATGTGTTCCTTTTGCTTTTATTGCTGCTCCCTGACCTCTCCTCCATCCTTCCTGGATTTCATGTTCTCTGACTATCAAACCTTCTATTCTGGCTTGATTCAGTTCTCTATCCCTTTCCAACCCCAGGTTCTTTCCCCTCACTCCTGACATGTCTCTTACTCTTGATTTTTTTCACCCTCGCTTGTATTGATTCTGTGATAATTCCTGGTGAAATATACTTAGGTTGGTCATCTGAAATACGGGTGTCTCTCCATCTTGTAAAAATCAGACCCTCATTTTTCGACATCGACCTGGTGCTGAAAACCTTGTGGTGCAATGGGTTAAGCGCAGCACTGTGAAGCTATACAGAGCCACTGGAGCACAGGTTCAATACCCGGCCAGGGAGATTCCTACATGGCACGGCACACCTCTCCTGTCTCTCCCGCTGCTCCCCTCAGCAGTGTACTTCAGTCAGTTTGCCTGTTCTGCTCCCAACTCTGTTTGTGGTGAATCATCTCACTACCCCACACCTCTGACCTATGCCCTAGCTTGTATGCATAAATAAATAAATCTTTAAAAAAATTTAAAAAGTAAACATAGATTGAAATGAAGCTTTCTTATAGAAGTCAATACCTTCTGGAAACAGTGGATGAAAAGATTAGTAAACTGGATAAAAGGATAAAGAAAGTTTGACAAGGTACGAACGTGGTATTAGGATGCTAAGAGTCATGGGAGATTGACTGAACATATGATTATATATCTGACTTTATTTCCAGACATGGGGAGATGTAGGATATCCTGGGTATAAAGCCTAAGATTTTGTGGCATTTCACACAAGAAATAGTTTCCCTATTATAGTTAATCAAATTGGGTCAAATCAAGCAAGAATAGAATGTATTACTTGGGGGGCCTCCCTGGTTGAGCGCTGCGCTGTGGAGCTGTCAGCAGCCCACGATGGGAGTTCGACGCCCAGCCAGGGAAATTACCACATGGTGTGGCAGACCTCTCCTGCCTCGCCCACTGCAGTGTATTTCTGATCTGCCTGTTCTGCTCCCCACTCTGTCTCTGGTGAACCCTCTCGCCACCCCACGCCTCTGGCCTGTACCCCAGCTTGTATGTATAAATAAATAAATCTTAAAAAAAAAGAATGTATTACTTGGCATTAAACTGTAAAACATCGAATTTGGCCTCTAAAATATGCTCAAATGAACAGTTATTTCACATGGAAAGGGAATAACAACTGGATTGGCACAAGACTTGTTGCCTGCAAAACCAGCAACAACAAAAAATTGGCACTAATACTAACATCTTTAAGGTAGTTAAATATTCTGGAATTAAGAATGACCATGTATTTTCAGACATACAAGACTATCCAGCACCAGGTCGATGTCGTCTGGGGGCACATTTAGGGCACAGCTCGTGGCCAGGTCCACCACAGAGATGATTGTGCCTGCAGCGTGGGGTCCCAGGAAGTCTTCCAGGTTTTGTGCCATCTTGAAGTCGGGGGCCCAGGGCACCAGGTATTGTGGGCCCTTGGCAGGGTGGGGTTCCCTCAGACAGTGCCCCAGCAGGGCACAGGATAGGCCCTGGGGCTGCAGGATCGGGTGCCCATCACTTGGTTAGTGCTGGAGGTGGCGCTTTCTGGGGCTTGCAGAAGGCTTGGGGGCCTGTGTCCGGCGGCAGTGCGAGGTCTCTAGGACAGAGGGCGGCTGGGGCCCAGGAGCGGCGCGACGCGGAGCGCCTGCTGTGAGCTTGTCCTGACAGCGCGTCCTTGGGGCTCTGATGGTTCCTTCCCAGCGCACAGCAGTTGGGATTCATAGTGAGGATCAGCCTCGCGCGATGGACGCTTTGATTCCTCACGCAGAATTCAGTTGCTGAAGTAAATGAGGATGAAATTGCACTGAGAAATCGAGGAAACCAAAGTCACAAAAGAATACGATAATCTCGACTCGCTTTTGCTCCGCCCAAATGGTATCTGTGCAGTCCAATGGCGGTGGCTGTAGCTGAGAAGTCAATATAGGGAAATTCTTTAATGGCCCGTAGGGGGCAAAAAGAAAAACAACAACAACAAAAAACCAATCGTGATAGCATGATATCAAACTTTTTCACCTTTAGTACTAATATGACTTTGGGCATTATAAAGAACAAACTGAATAGACACCCCGTTATGAAAGAGACCCACCTTGGCTTTTAATATTGGGAGTAAATGGAAAATACTGATTTTGCTTTGGGGAAAACCCTAAAGTGGAATGCTTGTGGCAGTTTCTTCCTGAAAGTTGAAATTGCTATAATATTATTAATAATATAAACAAAATCTAAATATCAATTCATTAAATATTTTTATCACACACTTATAATGTCAACTTCTCTAGTGAATTAATTTTTTTTTAAAAATTTATGTGCAGCTGTATTTATAGCAGCATTATTCACATAAACAAGTGATGGGACCAAGCTAAATGCACATTGACTTGATGATTGGATAAAGTAAGTGTGGAATATGCTAACAGTGTAGTCCCCTGGGAAAGGGGAGGTTCCCAGCTCCCTGCCCCACCCAAAGGAGGGTGGAGCTCAGCAGGAGGAGAAGAAGCTGGAGAGGAGACTTGTGAGAAGGAAGGAAGCAGGATGGAGGAGCAAGAAAGAGACCTGGAGGGCGCAAATGGAGTAGAGAGACATGCAAAGAAACTGCTCTGGCTTTTGTCATCAGGTTGAAACAGATGTGGTGAGAGACTTAGGGGGAGGTTAAAAATGCTAGCTTTTATCTTGATATTGATTTTGCTCTTTTCCTTCCAGACTTGTCTCACCCTTTCTGACGCTTTTCTTTGGGTACCCACCAAAAGGTGCTTTAGATTGTGGCAAGCTCTTGGGCCTCAGTGGCCCTGCTTTGGACCAACCCTGTTTGGCTGGACATTTACCCATGAGGCCATGGGTTACTTCGGGTGCTTAATTTGGAAACTTTATTCTTACCCATTTCTGTATTGCACATGAATTGTATTAAAGTTCCTTTCCATTAAAGGTCTTTTCCATTAATGGTTTTATGCACTAGATTATATTTTGACTTAATATGGTGGATGGCAGAATCTATTTAGAAGGGCAGGTTTGGGGGTTCTGGGGTGCTCCTTACCCTGCCCTCAGTGGGTGGGGTTTTACGCATTTGTTCTACATGTTTTTTAAAAAGATTTATTTATTTATGCATACAAGAACTGGGGTGTAGACCAGAGGTGTGGTGGGGGGGCTGTGAGAGGATTCACCAGAGACAGAGGGCGGAGTACAATAGGCAGATCTACTGAAGTACATTGCTGATAGGAAGAGCGGACAAGGCAGGAGAGGTCTGCCGACCATGTGGGAATCTCCCTGGCTGGGGATTGAACTCATGCTGCAGTGGCTGCGGATAGCTTCATAGGCTGAAACTTAACCTGTCTTGCACCCCCAGGGAGGCCCTCTTTGCAACAGAATGCATGAACCTTGAGGTGATTATGCCAAGTGAAAAAAGCCAGAAAGTGAAAAGCATTTGCCTATGATTTTACTTATTCACAGACTATGAATAACCAAAGAGAAATAAACTGGCAAAATTAATTTTCAGACTTTTGTGAACAATATAGTGTTTACCAGAGAGGCTGGGAGGGGGGGTTGGGGATAGGGCTAGGAAAGAAAGGGCATTGGCCCTCGAGCTTCAGTGGAGGTTGTGTGAAGTATGTTCACCTATGGAGAGGTAAAATTGAATTCCCAAAATTATAGTTATGTAAATGATTGGCAAATCCATGAAATTGAGAAAAATGATCTTTTTCTTTTTAGGAAAAGCAACCTCCTTATTGGGGGATGATTGACGTACAAAATGTTGTACATATTAAGTGTATACAACTTAAGATTGGGGAAACTATCCATCTGTGAAACCGTTACCAATTTATGGTATTGAACTTACAGGAAACTTGCTAAGATAGTATACATTCCCTTTACCCTGCATATTAGTTATCTTGCTGTATAAAAGTTACCCCAAATTTACTGAATAAAACATGTACTTTCTATTTTGCAGTTCCTGGGAGTGCAGTTCTTGACTATGCTTGCTGTTTCTGGCTCAGGTCTCCTGAAATAGCGGTCAGGATTTTTGGAGGTTGCAGTCAGCCGAGGGCAGAGCTAGATGATCTGCTTCCAAGATGACACAGTCTCTTCTCTCTTGGTAGGTGGCTTTAGTTCCTGGAACTCTGGACCTTTCCATTGACAGCTTGAATGTCCTTATGATTTGGCGACTGTTTTCCCCCAGATATGGATTTAGACTGAATGAAAAACTGAGCTTGTAGAAGATGCTGTGCCTTTTCTTACCTACCCTCTGATATCAGTGTTGTCATTGTTTTATTCTATTTGATAGGAAAGAGTCCAGCCCACAGTCAAGAGGAGGGAAACTTGACTCTCTTTTTTTCCCCCCCAAGGTATGTTTATTGAGGTAAAGTAGGGTTATTTACATCTTTGTATCGGCCCTGGGGTTCATAGGTTCAAACCTCTACAAATGTGTACTTTCACAGCCTACCTACCACCATACCACAACACCTCTAACAGAGGAACAGATCATTGAATTTGTGAACATATCTTAAAGCCACCATAATTGATAAATATCTGAGCAGCTGCCTAGTCATGGATTGAAGGTGGCAGAGGACATGCTACCAGTCCCTTCCAAGTTCCCAGAGAGGGCGGAGGAACAGCAACTATGAAAATATGATGGAACTATGAAAATCCTACCATAACCACATTTATCGTTGTTTTTTTTCTTCCATTTTGCTTTGTTATGCTCTTTCTCCATGCTAATATAAATGTATGGTTATTTCTTAGCTATTTGAGGGTAGGTTGTATGTGTCACATCCCTTTACTCCTTTAGATTTCAGCGTATAGTTATTAAGGAAAAGGAGCCTCGTATAAAACAGAAGTTGTCAAAATCAAAATGTCACATTTTAACTTTAATCTCCAGTATTTTAATGTGAGCAGTAACTTTTAGAAACTTACCATTCTTTATCTGTGAGGAGGAAGTATAACATCCCTCCAGTCCAGGGATGTTGTGAAGTTTAATTGAGATCATGAACTCAAGACACAGGACCTCATGAAAGACTAGCAGCCCTTGGTGGGTCTGCTGGCTCCCCTCCAAACAAAATGCATTTAAATCATGGACTCTTTACACATATGCTATTGTATACACCGAGGAGTAGATTGTGCCTTTTCGAAGTTTTTAAATGACATATTCCATTTATATGGGTACTTAGAAAAATCAAATTCTCATAGCCAGTAGGTAAAACAGTGGTTGCCAGGGACTGTGGCAGACTTAGGTGTTAGTGTTGAATGAGTATAGATTTCCATTTGGGGAAAATGAAAAAAAATATGGAGATGGACAGTGATCCATCTTGTACAATATTGTGAATATGTTAAATACCAATTATCTATAACTGCAAATGTTTAAAATGACAAATTTTAGGACATGACACTTTATTACAATAAAAAAGAGAGTAAGACTATCCAGACTCTTTTTTTTTAAACAAAAGATTTATTTATTTATGCATACAAGAACTGGGGTGTAGCCCAGAGTTTTGGGGTGGTGAGAGGATTCACTAGAGACAGAGTGTGGAGCAGGACAGGCTGATCCCACTGAAGTACACTGCTGAGGAGAGCAGCGGGGAGACAGGAGAAGCCTGCTGCGCCATGTGGGACTCTCCCTGGCTGGGGATCGAACTCGTGCTACAGTGGCTGTGGATAGCTTCATAGTGCTGCGCTTAACCCGTTGCACCACCAGGGAGGCCCACTATCCAGATTCTAATCTAATTTTCTCTACTCATTTTTAAGCAATTAGATGAAATGAAAAAAGATTTCAACATTGTCTTTAAGAGTTTGTAAAGTGTTGTGAGACATTCTTGAGCTAGAAATATACAACTATATAATAATAGAAACTACATGGACTAACACAGACAAAAATTTTATAAAATTTTATAAATTTTATGAAAACAAAAGCTACAAATGATGAAAGTCTGTGCTTCTTGTTTTATTCTCAACATCTCTTTGTCCTGACCCTTGTTCAAACACGTCTCACCGACTCCTGAATGCTCTCACCCGCTGGACTCCTGAAGCTGCCAGTGTACATGCAGGCTGGTAGGACAGCTTAAGAGAGATCAACCTCGATCACTGAGCAAACATCTCTTCCAAGTTTTGCCAAGAATGACAGATCTAATATAAAAGGGAAAGCTACTGTGTTTGTTTGGGAGCACCAATGCAGATAGGAGGTATAATAAAGATTAAAGAACAAACACAGAAGCAGAACTTTCATTGATCAGATTTAACCTGAGAGCGAGAGGAGTTGAGGAGAAATCTGGTCTGGTGGTGCAAGTTACTGGCTGGAAGGAAGTAATGGCAAGGAAGTAAATGCAAGGGCAGAAAGGAGGATATGATTTTCATTTTGGATTTGTTAAGCGGGAGGTGCCATCAGGAGCTACAAAGATTCATTCTATAGTGAGTTGAAGCGAGAGTGTGAAGGCTAGGAACCCATCATAGTTGGAACCTTCACCACAGAGGGCTGACAGTGTCAGAGAACTGCAAACTGGGAAGAATGGGGCCTGGAATTTAACATGTGGATGAGTGACTTCAGGAACAGATGAAACACAAGAATTCAGGGAAACAGACAAAATCACCAGAGATGCCATGACAGCAGCTACTAGATAGGATTTTCCAGGAGAAGATCATGGACAATAACTTCAAATATGGCAGAAGATTCAAGTAAGGCAAAGGCAAGAGAAAAGGTATTGGACCATAACTTAAATTTTTGGTGAGTTTTTACAGGAAATGAATTAAGACTACATCAAGTAAGTGAAAGTGCAAAGGAGCAGGGGAAATACTTGCCAGGAAATATAAGTTTGAACAATCTGCTGTGCATCAGGCACATGCAGATTAGCTGAGAGAAATGATCTACCTTATCAGTGCTGAGTCTACAACAGGTCCTTAACGCCCCATGCACTTATTAAAAATTTTTAATTGAAGTAGCATACGTTTATAACATTTCAGGTGTACATCATTACAAATTAACATCTGTAAATACTATGTTAAGTTCACCACTAAAAGCCTAATTTCTTTCTTCACCATACGGTTGACCCCCTATTACTCAATTTACCCACTCCCCCAAATACTTTCATATGGCCTATATGTATGATCTTGACTTCTCACCCTCATTCCTTTTCAGATGATACCTCCTATCCCTCTCCCTTGTTTCTTTGGTTAAGTTCCCTGGCCTCTATGCCTTTCCTAGAAATTGACTCAGGTGTTGCATTTGTTCTACTCATCTTTGTGTTTGGTTCCTCACTCCTTTCAGACTGTTGCTCAACCGGCTTCCTCTCATAGACTTTCCCTGAGCACACAATCCGAAATGGCAATCGCTGACCTTCTAGCCCTCCTTTCTGCCTGCATTTAATCCTTAACGCTGATCAGTGTTTAATTTCTGTGTGCTTTCTTTGCTATCTTGTTTATCCTTTGTAATCTCTCCACCAGAGTTTAAGTTCATGATGACAGTTATTTCGAACTGCTCTTTGCTGTAGTCTCATTTTTGGAGCACTCTCAGCTCTATAGTGGACACTCAAAAGTATGTGTTGTTTAAATAAATGATCTCGCTCTCTCATCAGTTATGAGCAGTCTCATTCATTATGAATCTCTTTCTCTCCACGCCATTTTCCCTGTGTCCTCCCTCTGGAGTTCTACTAATTATGTGTTAGAACTTTCTTTCCTCTACTATTTTTTACTCTCTTTTTATAATTTTTAGGTCTGTGCCCTTCTATGTCAAGTTGTAGCTGTTTCTTTGAATCTTTAGCTATTTCTAATCTGTTCACATTCATAAGTTATATTTCCCCAAATGTTTACTTAGCATAACTGTATGTTTATTTTAACCAATAAAAAAGTAGTTACATAATTTTTGATGGTTTCTTATTCAATAGCCTCATTTTCCCCTCTTTTATTTTGTTGAAAAATTGATATGGATCTGATGAATATCTTCATTGTTTGAGGGGCTGATTTATATTATTTCTTTCCATTTTCCCTCCTTTTTGTTTGGTTGTTTCCCAAGCTTCTACTTTGGATTGTGATATTATGGTCACTAGAACTTTCTCTTGAGAGGACTTGGGTTGCTTGGAGAAGTTCCTAGAAGCATTGCCATGCAGGGAACTCTTAAACTAATTTCTAAGTGAATCTCACTCTTCTTCCTTTATCTCTCCTTTCCTCCCCTTCACTTTTCCTTCTTTCCAGTTTCTTTTTCTTTTCATTTTAAATACTTTTTCATAAACATAGTTTGACTTCTAGAGTGAAGTCACCAGCAGGACACCCTGAGTTTGCACTTCTGTTGGTCTAAGTGGCTCACCTGGTGGAGTGACAAAGACCCTCATTCCTGAGGCCCTTTTCTGGTAACCAACATGTCATTTGGGTGCTAACCATATAAACATGTACTTCCCTGCTCTCACTGTGGAATTTGCAGAGTGGCCTTTATTTCCCCCTGCATTCAGAGACAAGGTAGAAGTAGTCAAAATTTCCTACAATTTCCCTTTGAAAATTGGGTGTTTTGGGCCTCCCTGTTGGCACAGTGGGTTAAGTGTAGCACTATGACACTATCCAGAGCCACTGTAGCATGAGTTCAATACTCAGTCAGGGAGATTCCCATATGGCGCAGCAGACCTCTCCTGCCTCTAATGCCCCCTCAGCAGTGTATTTCAGTAGATTTGCCTGTTCTGCTCCCCACTCTGTCTCTGGTGAATCATCTCACCACCCCACACCTCTGGCCTACACCCCAGTTTGTATGCATAAACAAATCTTTAAAAAAATTGGGTGTTTTTAGTTCACTTGCTGATGGAGTCATATTTGGGGTTCTGAGATCTAGTCAGGGTTCTCCAGGGTACACTTCAATTTCTCATCCTGAGTATATACTTAGAGTTGCCTCCAGATCCCCATATTTGGGTCATAAAACCAAAAACTCTAGGCCACTGTGAACTTCTTATCATTTTGGTTTCAGTATTTCCCTTATTTGCTAGATATCTGGTGATTTTAAAGGATATTTAAAAATTTATCTAAACACTTTTACATGTTTTGTTCATGAGACTTGAGCCATTCTAGTCCAAAAGGGATATTTTCAGTTACTTCTTTATAGGTAGAGATACTCTGGAGAAATAAAAGCCACTATTTGCAGTGTGGGACTTGAGGTTGATTAACTGCAGATTCTTTATTCATGGGAGGGCACAGGGTAGAGTGTGAATTCTGGTCAAACTATACTCAGTGTGGGGAGGCAGTGTTCTTTCTCTCTTATAGTTAATACAGTAGCAACATGAAGAAATATTAAACATAGATGTCAATTCCTACAACAATCAAACAAATTTACAAGGTTTGCAAATGGAGTGGAAGATCAAACTTTAAGTACACACTGGACACAGGTAAACTCATTGAACTGAATTTTGTACCATGAAGTGGCAGCTGTGGCTTCAGCAACAAGTGACGATCATCATGTGGGCTCATTTTGAAACTTTCATCTGAGACAAGGCTTCCTGGTCACAAACGAAGTAGTATCTAGTAGGATTACATGGATATTTTATATTATATTATTTATTATATATTATTACATATACCATATAATAAATATTATATATTTTTATATGATATATAAAATATATGTAATATGTAATAACATATAATATATATTACATAATATATTATATTATATGGTGTTGCTTACAACACAAGTTTAGAACCAAAATCTTAACATTAGCCTGGGGTACGTATTTAGATCTTTACTAGTCTCTTCCATTTAGAAAGTATTTGGTTCATCATCCTACCAAAGTTGTTGGATTAAGGTATAGTGTTACCTAGGGTTTGAACAAAAGATTATAATTTTTTTTTTTCTGGAGGCAAAGACACAATTGAGATGTTTGTGTAATTTTTAGCCTTTGTTTTGTTAATGTAGTGTATTACATTGATGTATTTTCCCTTAGGGTTTCATTTAAGAATCTTATAGTTTCTGTACTTATGCTTAGATCTTTGATCCATTTTATTTTTTAAATTTTCATTATTTTTTAAGGACACAATTAAAAATTTGCTTTAAATATATTTTGGAGAGGGGACACCATACTTCTACTCAATTAGGGGAAACACTTTTATAGTTCTAGAGTACTTTCATTCTCTTTTTCACACCTATCATACCCTGAATTCATAGGGCATGCGTTCCAGCGGCTCAGGCTCTTGCTGTGGGCTCTCACACAGTCTGCTTCTCTGGTGGAGCAGGCTGGTTCTTTAGCTGAACCCAAGTACCTTTCTCTTTGACTTCCTTTTTTTCCCCCGATGACTTTCTTCCATGTTTCAGGAGTCATCTCAGATCTTAGCAGACTTGATGTGCTCAACATGAACATTAATTCTCTGGCAAGAATCTTGTCCTTTACTTGCTTGCTAACAACAGTGCTGACTGCATGCGGGGTGACTTTACAATTTTGCGGTGGTAACGTTTATGGAGCATTATTTTTTGAACAGTGTCCTGTCACCTTTCTTGCAGATCACATGTATATGGCCAGAGGAACAACATGTTTTCTAAAAAGCCTAGAGAACAGATAGCCAGGGCCTGTCCTCTTTCCCTCTGTGTTGGTCATTTTGGCAACTTACTGGAAGATGGCGGTTCTGGTTGAAAGGCTGTCGAACCATTTTAACTTAAGTTTTTGTATATGGTACAAAATAAGAATTCAGGTATTCCCAGTTAATAAAGTTTGTTGGAAGGACTGTTCTTTTCCCATTGTTATAGGTTTTGAAACTAGTTAGTGTGAAATCTCTAGCTTGATTCCTCCTTTCAAGACTTTTTTGGCTATTTGGGGCCTCTTCAGATTCCATCTGAATTTTAGAATGAATTTTTCTACTTTCATGAAAAACATTTTGGGCATTTTGACAGGGGTTGTATTAAATCTGTAGATTTCTTATGGCATTATTGACATCTTTTTTTTTTATTATATATTTTTATTGTTATTTATGTCTTTTACATTTTGCATTCCCCTTGGGTAGCCCACCACCAATTCACCCGTGATCCATCTCCATGGTCCCTTGTGTTCTTTTCTATTCCATTTTGTGCCCTTTCCCTTCCCTCCCTCCGGCTCCTTCCTCCCCCCCC